>CABHPP010142412.1:2865-32876 GCA_902168425.1 Peromyscus attwateri | reverse complement strand
GTGGATAACAAGTTAGTATTCTTATTGTACATTAGGTATTGTCAATATCAAAGATAAGGCCAGAAAGGGTGACACTGCCCTAGGGAAGACACATGGCAGAGAACAGGAAATTGAATGTTAAGAATGGAAAGCAAGATAGTTTGACAGGAACAGATAGTCCGCATTGGAACATAACGTGGGTCATAAGGTTGGGAAGATACGAGAAAGGGGGAAATGACAGAGGAAGGGCTATGAGAACCAGATTAAGGAGTTTGCATCTCATGCACCAAAGAGAAATCTTATATATGCTTGAGCAAGGGAGTGATGTGCAGAAAACATCGCTTGCTATCACTTATTTTGACAACTTCATAGAAAAACACAGGGAATAGAATGTGAGCAACGGTTAACCAAAATCCAAACTATGGAACTTGGAGAAAGGCACACTGTGGGAGCCCATTTTCAGGTTCCTGGTGGCTTTACCCAGCAGGTCTGCATAGAGAGGATGATTAGGACCACGGGCCTGAGTGCAGTTGTCTGAAATGGTCTGCACTTGGCTGTGCTGGGGGGAGGTCTTTTGCTCCACCCCCTTGGCATTTCTATAAATACGCTAGGGCAGAGACAGTCAGGGCCCATTGGAATGTGTTCCAGGCCCTCTTGAGGCTATCTTGTATTTTCTATCTGTTTATCTCCACATTCTAAATCCTTGTATCTAATATTTCCTGCTGCTCACACTCAAGAAAACTCTGGGGGAACTGTGGGGTTGGTGGGTAAATACCCTGCAGCACACAAGGCTGAATTTAAATTAATTATATGAATATTTGTAAACTGCCCCCCCCCCCTTATATAAGTTTACTCAAACGAGCAGACGATGTCACTGCTGCTTGTCCAGTCCTTCGATGCTAGGAGTCCATGAGGGAGAAGTAGGGGAGAGTCTTAGGATTCAGATCCAAACAAACTGAGACACGTACCTTATCGCAAACAGAGAGAACAGAATAGAAGAAACTAATTACACCGATGGTGGAAGATCTGACAGATCAAACGGGCTATGGGAACACGAGGACGGGGAACTCCAGCAGGAAGCTGGTTCTCTCCCCAAGGCCAGCTAGATAAGAGAATGTAACAAGAAGAACCTATGTGTGGGGCTGCCTGGCACAGGCTGAATCCTTAGTGGGCTCTGCTGTCATAAGCTGGGAACGTGGTCAGAGGAGGGACTGTCCTCAGGGGAGGAAGGCTGGGAAATACAAGCAGGGAGGAGAAAAGGGAGAATAAACGGAGGGAGGGAGGGAGGGAGGGAGAGAGGGAGGGAGGAAGACCTTTCTTTCTGCCTTCCACTAGTTTGCCTTGCTCCCTAAACTGGCTGAATGCCAATTAGCAATGGAAACGGCAGAGGAATATTTGAGAACAAACATAATAGCTGTCCCAGGATCAGCAGTCTTCTCTAGTAATTCATAGAAATATTAAGTCTCCCTAGTATTTCACATTTAGGAAAAGCACACACAATATTTCCAATTCAAATTGATATATTCAGAAAAGTGATTTTTTTTTATAAGTCTAAGCTAAGCTGATGCTTTTCTCAGGAGAAAGTACTTCTACATTTGCAAGCTTTTCCTTGATTGCCAAAATAACGATTAATTTCCATAATCATTTAAGAAATAAAAAAATTCCTACTCTCACTCAATCATCAAATTCAAATTAATCATTTTGTTTAGCTATGATTGCATAGTACTATAAGCAGAAAATCCAAAAATCCTATTAATATTGAACACTAAAATTACCTAACTACAGTCCTATCAGATAATATTTCATTTATTTCATATGTCACAATTTTATGCATTAATCCATGACTTCATGATGGAAGCTTTGAAAGACTGAGTTTAATGTTATGATTCCTTTGTAGAAAATTATTTGAGAAAGCCGTTCATTTTGCCATGTATGTACATTAATTATAAGTGCTTTATTATTTCAATGCCGATGGGAAGCTTGATTTAATTAGTATTTTTCCTTCAAGAGTGTGCACTCTTGTTACTATACGTATTTGTTACAACTTTCTTACCATGGTCTCCCAACTCAAGAGTATAAAAATAAATAAGATGAACAGGGAGCTGGCTAGAGGGACCAGTGAGTAAAAGCACCTGCCACCATACCTGCTGATAGGAGTTCATACAGGAAGGGAGAGAGAATGGACTGCCACAAGTTGTCCCCTGACCACCACATGAATGTTGTGGCACACATGCACTCACACACACGCCCACAAAATAGATCAATGCAAATGTAAGAAAAAGAATATGAGTAGGTTTTATATAGACAACCTATCTCAGAAGACTTACGAGTAGTCACTTAGTGGCAATTGTTCACTTGCCAAAAACAGAATAAACTTCAGCTTTTAGCCTTTCCCAGTCACAGGATGGTGAGTCAACTTCAGAAGAGCATATTCGGGCCATGATCTCTGCCAAACCCTTTGGTCCATCCATATCGACTTAACAGAAATATGCTGTAGATCACTGCCCATCAGGAAGGACATTTTCTTCACTCCCTTTGTCTAGAGCAGTGGTTCTCAACCTTCCTAACGCTGCAACCCTTTAATACAGTTCCTCATGTTGTGGTGACCCCCAACCACAAAATTATTTTCATTGCTACTCCATAACTATAATTTTGCTACTGTTATGAATGGTAATGTAAATATCTGGTATACAGGATAGCTGATATGATAGCCTTTGATCCCTAAGGACGTGACCCACAGGTTGAGAACCACTGGTCTGACAGATGACATGCTGACTCTATTAGTCCTTCCGGGTCATCCACCTACTCTCTTCCCTGCCGTAGGTTTATAAAGATTTGAGAATTCAGTCACTCAGATATGTGTCCACTCATGACAGTAGTTTCTCTACAGCTTTACATACTGAAGCACAGTAATCACAGAGGAAACAGTTTATCAGTATGTATTTATCAAGGACTGTTATGTGTGGGATTTTGTCTTTTTAGGGTGCTGAGAAGCAAAGTTAGCTTTTCTTCAGGAGATGACATCCAAGACTGAGATTCCCAAAATACAGCCAGAGGGGAGTTCATGTAAAACTTTATGCTACTGTTGGTAAAAATTTCAAAAACACTTTCTCCCCTCCCCACCCCCCACCCCCCTGAGATGATAGCCCTTCTGAAATATGACAGCCAATAAGAGTTTTTAACTTCTTCGGGCCCTTCCCTTAGAGAATTACCCAAAGGACATTTTGAGTGATGAAAGATAGCTGAAGGGAATGGTGCTTATTTTATGTCTAAGACTATAATTTACATCAAAGTTAAGAACTAAGAGTGGCAATCAGAGCGAACTCTTTCTTGACTCTCAAACTCTTTTTGGTATAGCTGTTTTGCTGAATGCAATGAAAGCTTCTATAATTTTGTCTTCAAGGCACTAATTGCAAGGACTCTATGAAATATGCTTATCTGGCCATCACTTTGACTCTTTTCTTAAATTTTGGTTCAGATGGATGGACAATGAATTCATTCTTCAAGGCTCTACCTCATACTCTGATACATTTTTCTCTTTCCCTCGCTACTTGGTAAAATAAAAACTCTATCACAAGAAAATCATCCTTTACATTTTCTTACCTAAATCAGCATACATGGACAAGGCTGGCTAAGTTTTCAAAATTACTTCTTACAAATGACCTGACCTAAAATGGATGGTTTCTAGCTTTGATGTTTCTATCAGTCAGGTTTCTAGACTGAATCAGATGGCCTACTTCCACCGAGTTAAGTGTTTGTACCTTAGTAAAGGAACTTCTCATACATGTGGGCAGCTGTATGGAATACAGATGGGATGAAAAGTGACATTGAAATGGCTGCCCGGTGTGTCATAGACAGAAATGCAACCAGTTTGTCACAACATAACAGCAAGGGATCTCAGAGAATGGATGCACCAGCCTAGTATTCACCCACATTTGGCCTACAGATACATGTCACTGATCAAACTCATTGAAAGGCAGAGACAGGGAGTCCAACAACTCCCAGAGCTGAGGATAGGGCAAGTAACAGCGGACACTGGAGAAATAGGGGCATAAGCAATGTATCATAATTTTTCTTACATAACTTGTTTTTTATTTTCACATTATTGTATAGATATTATGACAAAAATCAAGAGCGGACGTAAGGTGACATGCTCACCATAAAGGACACATTAGGATGTACAGTGGTATCTGTGAACTTCCCTTCTTATTGTTTCTACCTAGCCAAGATTTAGTTCTATCCATCAGGTTTACCTGAGGGACAAAGTTTCCTTGAGTGTCTCTGGGATGGCTTTATCTCTCGATACATATGACTTGCATTAGATAATAAAGCCTTTTATTATTGGTGAACCAGGTAGGCCCTACAGTTCTTTACTAGACGATTAAGAATGACTAGGGGTTGTTTGAAATACCATTATTCTCTTGAGATTGTGTTTCAGAGTAACCAAGCTTTCATATAAAATCTCTTTTGGATATTAGAATAAGCATGGCAACTTTTAAGTGCTATTTTTATATTCTATTTGGCATTTCCATTAGTTTTCAAAGCATAGGTGTAATTTTCATACTGATGTATGTTATATAGTATATCTGTGGTGGCTGGAGTGAGAATGCCCCCATAGGCTCCTGTGTTTGAATACTTCTTCCCAATTGGTGGAACTATTTGGAAAGGATGAGGAGGTGTGTCCCAGGGGATGAACTTGGAGGTTTCAAGAGACTTGTCCCCTTCCCACTGCACTCTCTGCCTCTGGCTCGTGGGTCGATATATGAGTTCTCAGCTATTCCTGTCACCATGGGCTCTCACTCACTTATACCGTAGGACGGATCAAACTCTTTTTTTTATAAGTTGCCTTGGTCATTGTGTTTTAGCACAGCAATTGAAAAGCAGCAAACACAATGTCCTTAACATGCTCAGCATATATCACAAGAAAAGAATATACAGATAGTCTCAAGACTTTGGAGCAATTTTTGAATGGCATAAATTGAGAGAAAATAATTGGAGAATTCATGCCTGAAGTCTGTGTTCTTACGTCCAAAGTGGTGTTTGGAAGAAATACGTGAACAGCCAAATCTTGCCTTCAGATTTCTTTCCCTAAGACTTTTTTTTTTTCAGTAGATTTAATAACTCACAACACCATGTGACTTATTTTTAAAAGTGCCATTATTTTAGCAGGTCATCCTGCTTCCGCCTAGGTTTTCCCTGGTTTGGAAGAGTTTTGGCATTTTAATGTCATCTACTTCTCCCAAGCAGCTTCAGGAAACATTTTCAAATTCCCAAACCACATGTTCTTCCTACACATGCCAAATCTAGCCAGTAGTGTGTGTGAATGTGTGTGTGTAATACATTTAATATGGGTACAATATAACATATAGGAAAGAGAAGGAGAAAGGCTAAATATTGGTGGACTGAGCGCAGGTAATGAACTTGAGTCATGAAAGATAAAAAGATAATTGTTTTTCTAGTTTCAGCTCAATTGTGGATTTTTTGTTTTTAGTGGTAGATAAGTGCATAAAAATGCATCCAATAGTGTAAGAATAAATCCCATGCGAAGCTCCACTGTTTTCATTACAAATGGCTACTCTAACTCTATGGAAGTTCATTGAATTGTACAGTCTTTGGGTCTAGTTAATTTCTGTGTACGATGCATTTTGTTTGTTTTTTTTTTTTTTTTTTAAATTTTGCAATGGTTTTGTACAATGAAGTTCTTTTAAAGAAATTTTTTTTTAAAATAAAATTCCTGAACAGTTGATTTCTGGTACCTTTGAATAAAACAATTGGAATAAAATATCACACCAGAGTTCTAAATTCCAGGGACATGCTAGACAATCGTTGACTTGAATGATTCCCCCTCCCCCTACCCAGATGAGCAATGGAGTAAGTCTGATTTTGAAGATCCATAAGAAGTACGGTCAAGTACCTCAGAGTTCACAGTTAAACTAGGCAAAATCAACACAAAAGGGTGAGACCAGAAAAGCTAAAAGCAGAAGCAGAAGCCTAATTCGGGGAAGTCTGGCTAATGAGCTTCCAGATAATCAACAGATTAGAGTGTTGCAGTCCAAGCTTGCCAATTAGCATATTTAATACTGTGGCCACAGTCAATGACTTCAGCACCAAGGGGAAAGCAAAGGGTTAATAGAAGGTCCTGTGAGTGGCAGAACGAGGAAGAAGGACCAGACCCTGTTCCATCAGGTGTCACCAGAAGATCCCAGTCACCTCAGGCTAGTGCTTTTCCTCAGTCGGGGAAGAATCTCTCTCAAGCACTCTTAGCTGAAGAACTCTTCATTAAGGAACACTAATTCCTTTTTGTTTGTACTTAATATTCTGCAAGTAATCTTGACTGTGGGTTGCATTTCCATCTGTTTGCCTCAGGGAGGAAACGTATGATCAAACACCACTTCATGAACATCTAGTGTAAATGGCTTCTTGAAGCCTGAGGCATCTCTTGGAGGCCCAGGTCATGGAGCTAGGTACCTGGGGTCTCAACTGGGTTCTGCCCCCCTCATTCCCTGTAGGATCTGGGGCAGGTGGCTCAGACTTTCTGTGCCTCCGTTCACTCATCTTCATAAAACTTAGTAATAGAACCTATGTACCTTCCAGGGTTGTTATAAAAACTTGACATCTGATGTCTGCTTCTATATCTGTAGGGTTTTAGAATGTTAGAGACTTTGTTTGGGAACAAGGAAAATGCTCTCAGTGCTGACACCCAGGCTGGGAACTGGCTTCTGGGACTGCGCTAGAAGGCACATCTGGACAATAGTGCCGTTCTGCTGTGTGTAAGGAAGTGAAGGGGTTGAGATGGGCACTGCACACAAAAGGCAAATTCCCGGGACTTTCCGGCCAGGGAAAACACTGCTTCCACCTTGGGGCAATAAGGGAGCTGAATCTAGCTGAAGGTACATTCTCTGTTTCTTGATTATTTCCCTGGTCCTCACTCTGGGGAGAGAAACACACACTCAAATGAAAGGAAATGCAAAGCTCTTGGGAAAAAGTACACGGCTCTTGTAAAAGGTTTTACTGCTCCAATCTCTTGGACCAAGGACTGCAGGCATTTCAAGGCCAAAGTTCAGCTTTTGAGGAAGCATTTTACAAAGGTGTGTAATGTCACCTGACCTAAAACAGAAACAGAAAACTAAGCAGGATATCAAAGTCTGCCTTAGGAAGTAAGGGTGGTGCTGGCTGAGAATGAGGGTTCAGTATCGAAGCAGGGGCTGGAGGCTACTCCTGAAGGAAAGCTCCCCAACACTGGAGAGGTAGCAAGGTGCTCTGTGATGCTGTGCTTTGGGCCCCAATGAATTCTTGCAGCAACTCTTAGGAAGGTACCTGCACTGCCCCCATGAGCACACCTCTACATCTATAAGCCTGAGCCATCAGCACCTCTGAATTAGGAGCCTGCACTCCAAATGTCACACAACAAGCCGCAAAACTACTGAAAATATTTATACTCTGGATGTTGTAAATTCAACTTCTTCCGTCTTTCAATAGCCTACCTAGACCATGACTTTTCATGAAAAATGTCTCCAGGGAAGACAAGGCTCTCGGCTCTTTGAACAAACAACCATCTGCTTCTGGCATACACTGTATTCCTGCTACTGCTACAAACTCTGAAACCTCATACCAGCCAAGGACCAGATGGAAGGCAGGCATACTCAAAGCTTAAGTGAGAAGAAGTGTAGATGAAGGGCCCATTTGCAGGAGTGGGATGAAGGAGCCAACAAGGAGGAGCATTTGGAGATTAGTAAACCAGAAGGCAACTGAGCGGTGACTGGAGGAGGCAAGAAGACAGAGAAATGCCAGAACTTGGAGAGAGGCAGAACTGTGGCAGGGAACTCCCACTGGATCAGTGGCCACCTCCAAAGAAGCATAGCCATCACCAGTGTGCCAAGTTCTTGAGATCGTGTGTTAGGCTGGTTGGTGAAGACAGCCCCCCCCCCTTCACTTAATCACATATGAGAGACACATGCGGTAACAGTCAAACACTGGGACATGGCCATTATTTTGCTTACCTCAATACTTCGTAAGATTGATACAAAATCATCAAAGATAATAAATCGCCTGTGAACACTCCCTAACTTGACGACTGACATATAAAACACAGGCAATAAATGTTGGTTGTAAGTTTTTGCTAGCCTTTTTCCCTCCCATCCTTCCTAACTCCTGGACACAAGACTTGTCATTTTTCCTAAACATCTCCCTACTCACTCTCCTTTTCTTTTCTAGGGAAGAATATTGGGAACCAAAGGGAAGGATCTAGTATGGGGGGAATTGGTGAGTTCTGTTTTAATAGTTTGGCTTTCAAGGGCTTACAGGACAAGTGAATGTAAATATGTAGTAGGCGAATAGGAAATCGACTCAGGAGAAAGATGTGGATCAGATGTAGGTTGGGGAATCATGGGTATCAATGAATCCATGAGACTTGATGTCATTAATGAGTGTATAAAACGGGATAAAAAAAGACTGAAGATAAATACTGGATAGCATGAATGTTTGAAAATGCACTGTTCAGGTAGAGGCAGGAGGATCCCTCTAAGTTAAAAGCCAGCCTGGGCAACGTGGTGATATTGGACCACCCCCCCAAAAAAAGAAAAGAACAATTTGTTGCACGTACAAGTGTAGGGAGCGTCTAGTGTCACCAGTAGATTTCTAAGAGTGAGTATGGTCCTAGTTCAGTTTAAGAACCACAGGTGTCCAAGAGAGCCTCATGGCATGGATAGCCATCCTGTTGTCTTTAGGAGCCATGTGGAAACTAGGATGGGGAGTGAGCAAGCAAGCTATGGGAACTGGAGAAGAGAAGGCTTGCAGAAGAGTGCTGCTGACATAGTTAACAGTAGTTCCTTTACCGCAGCCGTTCATTGGCTGGCCATAGAATCCCCCAGTTTCTCAATTGCTAGTGGCCTTCAAAGTAGCTTGACCTGAAATCTTTGTTCATTCATCCATACACTTGACCTCTCTGTCATTTCAATCAGCTCAGCCTCCCAGTTCTTTGTTTCTGAAATTCCCCTCCAGCCACAATGGCAGTACTTCTCGCCCCTCTGGTCCCCTCTTCTGCTCATTCCCTCTTCCCTTTGACCTTGGCTTGGCCTGGCCTCTCAATCCCTAGTCTCCTACCCTACTGGTTTTCTTTTGCGTTAACTCATTTATTTCTTGCCAGCTCACACTCTGCCCTGAGATTGCAGATTTAAAATGCACTGCCGTTTATGAGGGCAGCAGAGGAGACTGTCATCTCTCTTCTTCTCATTCTCCACCTTCAGAAGCATGCAGTTTAGAAGGGGGAGCAGTCATACAACTGATTTGAAAATCCATCCTGTTTGAAAGAATTCTGATCCTGGAAAATGGGTCAATTCCGCTGACTCTAGAGTCTGAGTCTGTTCGGAAGTGTATCTAGCTTGTGTAGGTCTTTATGTTTACTTACTTCTATTTTTTTCCAACATGGTGTTTTTATTGATTATTGGGGAATTTCACATAATGCACCCCAAACACACTCACTTCCCAGTCCTCCCAGGTCCACTGCCACCCACCCTTGTGACCTCCTCTCAGAAAAAAAAAAAAAAAAGAAAGAAAGAAAGAAAAGAAAAGAACATGAAGTCCATTTTGTATTGCTCATATACTCACTGGAGCATAGTCAAACTCCCAGTGGCCGTCCCCTTAAAGAAAACAATCCTTCCCCATCCCTACCCCCACCAGAAGCTATTAACTGAGAGCATCTACACTTCAGCATCCCTATTATACTTTTAAAGAGTTCTCTTCAGTGGCTTCCTGTCTAGACGGTTTCTTTTTCTTTTTCTTTTTTTTTTTTTGGAAGGGGGGCGTTGTGGGGGTGGGAGAGGTTGTCACAGAAGCCTTCTATGTCTCTCCTTCTCAACTGTGTGTCTGCAGTCATCCATGTACTGCAAAAGAAACTTCCTTGCCCTTCATAGTCAGTGACAGAATGGATCATGGACTTCTACATGGTTTCTGGTGACAGCATGGACCACAGACCTCAGCATTGTGTCCAGTGACAGTAGAGACCATGGACATCAATAGGGTCCTTGCCCATAGCATGGGCCATGGATACCATCATGGCCTTCGATGGCACCATGGCCCACCAACATCAACATGACTTCTGCTGTCAACTTGGGCCATGAACACCTACGTGCCTCCCTCCCCAGGCAGCATGGCTCATTGGATACCAATATGGCTTCAGGCAGCAGCAAAGACCAAGGGCATCCACATGGCCTTCAGTGGTAACAAAGACCACAGACACCATCATGGCCCTCAATGACATCACAGGCCTCGAACATTAATATGGCTTCAGGCAGCAGCACAGACCTCAGACATCAACACGACCTTTGGTTGTGACATGAGCCATGGCCATCAACATAGCCCCCAGATGAAGCAGGACCTTGGACACCAACAGGGCCCTCAGGAGCAGCAGAGACTGTGGACACCAGCATATCTTCCAGCAGTAGCACAGACCATGGTTGTCTTTCTGGCCTTTGGTGACAGCATGGATCATAGATACCAGCATGCACACCCTTCCCCAGCATGGACCATGAATATCAACATGGCATCTGGGGGCAGCATGGAGCATGGGGGTCTTTTCAGGAAGCCCCATCCAGAAAATGAGCCATTCTCCATCATGGACATCCAATTGTCATTCAGAGCCAGGGTGATCATGTAGCTGGGCAGTGTGTTCAGGGACAGAGCCTGTGCCAGCTCTAGGCTGCTGCAAACCACTCTGCTGGCCCTACTCAGCAATGACATGTTTCCCCTGTCCATGGCCACCTTCTACCACACCTGTCATGGTCATCAAATCTCTAATTCTGCCTCTCCACCACTCATGAGCTGCTCCATTCCTCCAACTTTCCCACCTCTCCATCGAATATATTTGTTCGTCCAAGTGGCATTGCAAATTGCCATGTGTCACAATATATGAAGTGTGTGTGTGTGTGTGTGTGTGTGTGTGTGTGTGTGTGTGTGTGTGTGTGTTTTCCCAAACAGATTTACATGCAAATGCTCATTGCAAGGAGTCATTGGTTTGGTTCAGGTTTCTGATTTCTGAAGCACCATAAATACTGGACCATTGGCAAAAACTCATCTCAGACAGCCTCCTGTTTCCAAGAGTCAGGGTGATCTCGTGGCTAGGCAGGGCATCCAGGGGCATGTTCTGTGTGAGCTCCAGGCTGTCACCCACCCCCGACCCTTGATACTGGCTGCCTCAGGCAGCACCTTGGCCCTGCACTCTCCTTCTCCCAGCAGGGCAAGCCTCACAGCAGCTCCATGCTGCAGACTGGCTGAGAGGCTGAGGACAGGCGCCATTCAGTAAGGCCATGTTCTTTGTCCAATGTGTAGCTGTGTCTGTAGTTTTACCTTTCCCCCCTGCCCGTGGCTGTGTTCTGCCATCTTCCCTCCCAATTTAAAAGCATCTTCCCATTGGACCTGCCGGGTTTTGTTTGGTTTTTTTTTTTTTGTTGTTGTTGTTGTTTGTTTTTTGGGTTTTTTTGTTTGTTTGTTTGTTTGTTTTTTGTTTTTTTAGTTGTTCTGGGGATACTGCAGGCTCTGCAGACTCCTCCGAGGCCACTGCCTATCCCCTCTGAGCCTCCATGAGTCTTTCAGGCTCCTCAGAACTGCTCTGCAGGCCGGGCATTGGTGGCGCATGCCTTTAATCCCAGCACTCGGGAGGCAGAGGCAGGCGGATCTCTGTGAGTTCGAGGCCAGCCTGGGCTACCAAGTGAGTTCCAGGAAAAAAGCAAAACCAAAAAAAAAAAACCTCTTTCAAAAAAAAAAAAAAAAAAAAAAAAAAAAAAAGAACTGCTCTGCAGTCCTGAGGTGGGTGCCAGCAGTCACCCACCATCTTCAATCACAGCCATACTTCAGGCCTCAACTCTCTGGGTGCACCTTGAGGCTCCTTGTATAGAGAGGGTTTTTTTTTGGGGGGGGGGTGAGACAGGGTTTCTCTGTAGGTAGCCCTAGATGTAGGATGTGCTGGAATTCCCTCTGTAGAGCAGGCCGGCCTTGGACTCAGAGATCTGCCTGCCTCTGTCTCCTAAGTGCTAGAGCAAGTGGAATTAAAATCTCTGTTTGAATTAAGAACTCCCTCCAATCATTTCAAGCTTTAGAATTCCAGAAAGTTCATTTATGGTCCCTAATTCATAATTTGTTCAATATCTGCTCCCTATTCATTACTGTCCCTACCAGAAGAACCAAATCAGCTTCCGGCAGCCAGAAAGCAAAGTATTGCTTCCCTGGGGTGCTGCACTGAGTCAACAGTGGGAGTAAAATTTATTTTCCCCTCTGAGCCACTACTGCATATAAGAGGGAACTGGGCACTAATCTGGAAAGAGAGTACTTAGTAAATTTTTATATTCGTTTGTAACACTCATTTAACCCAACCCCCTTATTATTCTCGTATACTTTATTTTTCATAATAAAAACATTATTTTCTATTATGCCAATAGTAACTTGAAGGAGTCTGAGATGAGATAAAAGAAGCCTAGCCTCTCATGTCATGATTCACATGGACAAGCAGGGTATCACTACAGAAGGACAGACAATTGTGAGCACACCCGTTGCCTCTTTCCGTGACCTTGATGTTACACGGCCCTGCCCCCAGTTTTCCCATCATTCCCATTCCAGGGAAACAGGAATTAATTCATCTACTACCTGTAAGTCTTGCTGGGATTATACAAAACAGTGTTGCAAGGTAGCAAGGATGCTGACTCATTGTATTTCTACTCTACTCTCTATTAGTAAGTCATGGCCACCAACACCACATTCCAACACTGAGACCTATTTCCCAGCGCTTTCTCCCAGGCGTTTGCCAGAGCTTACTTCTCAGTACTCTTCTGAGTCATAGTTTGTCAATGAGGACCAGACATAGCAACTCTGTTTCCAAAGGTCTCTTGGGATCTTGCTTTGTAGTCCTGGATGTGGTTCTAATTTGGTGGCTAGGTATTTGTTGATTCTAGAGTCTCCTATGGATTCTGATTATGCTTCTCATGCTAGTGCTTCAGGGAAGTGGTTTGGGAGAGTTTCTGCATACAACATATCATTTTATGTGATCAATTTCACTGGCTTAAAGACTGCCCAGAGAGCTGGTAAAACATCACTAAGGCGGGCAGAGTGGTACATGCCTATAATCCTAGCTCCTCATGAGACTGAGCAAGGATTGCAAATCTGAAAGCAGCCTGGACTACACAGCAAGAACCTGTTTTAAAACTGGGAGGAAAAACGAACAAATAAACCAGGGAGAGCAGGCAGGCGTGTGGCTCAGAGGTAGAACCCCATTCCAGCATGTGCAAGCCACTGAAACAACAACCATAGTAATAAGGAATAATTTCTGAATGTGCCTGTGAGGTGACCCCGGAATAGATCAGGATGAGGAATATCTGCTTTTACGATGTGGGTGGGCATCATCCAATTTGTTCAAAACTCTAGTGGAGCAAAGAAAGGCAAGCCCTCCTTCCTTCCTAATCTGAGACATCCATCTTCCCTGATCCTCAGAGTTTCAGATCCTAGAACTCACCTCCATAGTCCCCAACCTGAATCCTAGGCCTTTGGTCTCAGATTGTGAGTTACCCAACTAGCCTCTAATTCTTAGACATTAAGACTTGGAATCAATATCCAGATTCTAGTAGTAGACTTTGGGAACTCTTGATATCTCTAACTGCACAAGCCAATTTCAATTTACTGCAAACCTCCTTTTGTATTTCCACATGCATCCCATTGCCTATGGGTCCCTGGAGAATGCTAAGAGATACACCCAGGTTCTGTAGTTGCAAACTTCCATCATCACCTCTATCTCTGACCAGGAGAGTTTTGTTGTTGTTGTTGTTGGTTTGTTTTTTTTTTTTTTTTTTTTTTGGCTTTTCGAGACAGGGTTTCTCTGTGTAGCTTTGCGCCTTTCCTGGAACTCACTCTGTGGACCCGGCTGGCCTCGAACTCACAGAGATCCACCTGCCTCTGCCTCCCGAGTGCTGGGATTAAAGGCGTACACCACCACCACTCGGCGAGATTTCACTTTCTTAGCCAGTCCTAGATTAGTACAGTGCCAAAGTGCTTCTAGAGCCTTACCCCTGCAAACACACACCCCTACATTTTCAAATAAACTCACCCCAAACATTTAATCTTTGCTTTGCAAAACATAGTTTGTTTGGCTCTACAACATTTCAAACTCATTTTAATTAACTTCCTTTTTTTGATGTGTGGGTACATGTTTGTGTGCAGGTACATGTGGAGCAAGGTATACGTGGAAGTCAAAGAGCAATCTTGTGGGTCTTTCTTTGGGCACCATCCACTTTCGTCTTTTGTCTTTTTTTTAATGGATTAAATTAAATTTGAACATTTCAGACATGTATGTAATACATTCTGATTTAATTTCTTCTCCATCACTCTTTCTTTTTGCCTTCCCACCCTCACTATGTTCTCTTCTCCCTAGAGGCTCCCTTTCCACATTCATGCTTTTTCGTTTTGTTCTGGGACCCTCTGATTTTAACCATCTGTCTGTGTGGCCGTGATTTGGATCATCTATTGGATCCTGATGGATTCACTATTGAGTACACAACTGAAGTCTATGACTATCCCCCCTCCAAAAATTCATCAGTTGCCAATAGTTCAGCAAGGAGGGGTGTGGCTCAATGAGCCCCTCCCTGTTTCATGATTGGCTGGCTGATGACAAGCCCAGTCTTATTCAGGCCTAGTGTAAGCAATTGTAGGGACCTTACCATTCCTCTGGGCTTCCCACCAGAACTAAATAATAATACTCTATTGCTGAAGACACCTGTCCATTTAAACAAACAAACAAACAAAAAAATAAACAGCATCTCTCACTGGCCTAGAATTCTCCTAGTAGGCTAGGCTGGATGACCCCAGGGATCCACTTGTCCTGCCTTGCCAGCACTGGGGTTACAAGCACGTGCCATCAAACTTGACCTTTTAAAATATGACTTCCTAGACTCAAACTCAGGTTCTTATACTTGCTAGGCACACACTCCACTGGTTGATCTATCCTCTGTCACTTACTAACTCTTAAAGATAGACTTTACATTGTCAAATTGAAGTTTATATTTGCTTGTCTATTTCTGGAAAACTGAAAGCATGTAGTCACTATTATAAAAAGTAGATTTCATTGGCATTTTATGAGCCTCCTCAATTAATCTGACAAGCTGAAATTCATCCCGTTGGCTAGTCCATGTTATTATCTCTGTCTGTTTCTTCCCTTATGATTTATTGAGTATGCATCTCCTGTTAGGAGGTTAACAATTAGTTTTCCATTTATCTTTTCACTAATTATCCCACTGAACACATGTGCTAAAGCTATAATAATTCATGAATGAGAGTTAATGATATGGTCACTTGATGTATTTTCAATTGTGTGGGGGTAATTTTTTTAGATTGGTCCTGTTTAATAGTATAAATTAACTGTTTCTGATAATATTTGATTTTGACTGATTCTCTACTAGCAAAAAGTCGAAAGCCCAGATCCTAGGAGCTGGGCTTGGGTGGTAATGAGAGCAGAAATAGGGGTAAGTAAGGGATCTGTGGGCTGATTTCTAGGCTAAGAATCAAAAGAATACCAGAAAACTGTGGCGTGATGTAGTGGATATCTGTTCTATGACCCTGAAGTGCAGCCCTAGAGACACAGCAGGTAACCGCTCTACCTGCCTATGACCTTGAAGTACACGCCCCGGGGGCGTGGCCACTTGGTTACCCTTAAGATCAGAGATGCAAGTATGCAGCTCTCTTCTCTCTCATTGGTGGGCTTGGATGAGGGACTGACTGAGACAGCTGGAACTGTGCATGTGACTGTGCCCCAGCATTCCAGAACCTGCGACAATTCTGTTCTGTGCAGTGAGTTTTTCTCCCCTAATAAATTCCTTTGCCCTTTAAGCAAACTCCGTGGATTTCTCGCTTTAGCGTCAGGATGGGAGGAGGGTAGGATGACAGTGGTTGATGTTTCTTTAAACTCTCCTGTCTTCATCCTGGTTCCAGGTGCTCTCCCATGTCATTTGCTTGGGCTTCAGTTGACAGTTCTGGAAATACCGATTGCTATTATTAAACCTCTGTTCCTCAGGGTCCCAATAGCAAACAGAAAGCATATGTAGATATAAGCATGAGGCCAATGTAGCAAAGGGACTATTTGTAGTGTGTGGGCAGGGTAAGGGAACCCCTAGGGATGGATAGAGGGATGTCAGAGCTATTCTAACTTCTAGGGAGGATCAGAGGAGCAAGGAGAGGACAGATTTCCCCAGATCCCTTCCATCAATGGCACCATGAGGAAGGGCAGCAGAAGGGTGGTTTTTGGAGGGCTGTGGCTACTAGCACTCTGTAGGGTGGAAAGGTGAAGTAAGGATCAAGGAATGCTCCAAATTCTCTCTTCTACAATCTGATCTCTCATTGGCTGAATCCTAGCAAGTTTCATTGACGTTATCGGTAGGGGTCGGATTCCCAGGGCAGAGAAAAGGGGGTGGAGTATAGCCTTTAAGGCTGGAGATGGAAGGTGGGACGAAAAATAGACAACAGTATTTTCCACTTTACAGATGAAAACATGAAGGCTAAAAGCAATGAAATACTTTCTCAAGGTCACACAACTAGAAGTATAGGCCCAGGAATCATGCCTTAATACTCAAGTCAAAATGGCTCTGGAGAATTTCGCAAGAAAACAGGCCAATTATGGAGGCATCTTGCAGCAAACCCCTCCGTTGACAGTGCAAGAAGAGTAGAATTTAGACAGGGAAGCCTGTGGCTGAGTAATAACTGGATTCATCAAAAAGAGCAGCCAAGTTCAGACAAACTCTAAGAAGTAATCCTTACACACACACACACACACACACACACACACACACACAGAGACACACACACACACACACACACACACACTCTTACAGTGAAATGCGTTTGCATAGCAAATTCAAAAAATATTCTTGTGATTATGGCAACCAGATGCCATGCATGTAAAATTAAAAACTAAAATGAACTCAATCTTTCTCAATGTTCAAATTCGAGAAGCAACATATTTTGATGATTCAGTGAATTTACCTGCTAGGTTTTGTTAAAATCATGAAGGGCTTTGGAATACTCTCCAAACCTTTCCCTTGCACTACTCATTTAATCCACATTACAGCTTTTCTCTTTTAGTATTAGGGTTCTGACTTGAAGGATTGGGAGCTCTGAAAAACTAAATGACTTGTCTGATATCCAAGAGCCAATCTGTGGGAGGGCCAGGCCTCAGAACTCTGATCTGGCTGCAAGCCCTGTGTTCTTTTTGAACCAGTAAGCCACATCCTCAGCAGAGAGCCATCATAAGTCTTTAACAAATTGAAAACACAGAAAGCAAAACAAAATAAAACAATCTGCTATCACTCTCTGCCAGAGATTAAAATGAGAAGGCAATAACTGAATTTGCTTTTGGAGAGATGTTTCCACGTATCGTATCATTTGACATCAAGCCAGACAGGAGAATAAGGGGTTGAAAACACAGTGAGGGTCACAGCAGAGTCCAGAGGGATGAATTAGGTGCACCAGCTCCATAAGCACTGCTGCAGACCTTACATTGAACCCTGAGTTTGAGCAATAGCTTTCAATGGTACTATAACCAGGCCAGATCTCTTTCTCTCCAGGGAAACTGTTTAAAACTCAGAGCTAATTCAGAATGCACTTCAAGAAAAAAACAGGCCCTATCTCTCACCTCTAGCACCAAGCCTGCAATCTACTCGGCTTTCAAAAATCTAGCCCTAAAAATAAAAGTAAACCAAACATTCCAACCACATCTGAGCCGCTAGACCAACAATTATCCATTAAGACATGGTCATTCACAAAACAATCTAAGCACTTCAAGGTTTGTCCATGTACCCCTGGGGACAATGGTAGAAGTGACTAGTCCCTTTGATGGCAAAGTAGTCTTTGAAATTCAGATGAAGTCAATCAAATTACTGCAACTGAAAATACTAGCATTGCAGCATTGCGTTTGTCCATCCCATCATGTACGCCATGGTTGTCATAGATGCCTAGGTTAAATTGAGAAAGCAGTAAATTATCATGTACATGTGCCCTCCTGAACTGGAGTGCCAGTCTCAGTGGATGGACCAATTTCTCTGTTCTCTATTGGCCAGTGTTAGACCCAGCAGGAAATTGGAGGCTGGGAGGAGAGTCAGGGCATTTTATTTATTTATTTATTTATTTATTTATTTATTTATTTATTTGTTTGTTTACTTATTTATTTTGGACTTACCGTCTGAGCTTTTGGGTCATTCCAATTTGATTATGTCCCTGTGACAAAGACCACAGCTCCTGTCAGGTGGCTCTCTGAGACAGCTGGAGGTATTCCCAGCTTGACTCACTCTCCTTCCTTTGGCCTCTTTAGGTTAAGGACATTCATGACAGTAGCTCTAGTATCTCATGGGCTTGTGGAACCACACCTATGCCTTCATAAACAGTCCTTCACTCAACTCTTTTCAATTACCCCTGTGGAGTATACACATTTGTTTCCTGGCAGGACCTGGACTGAAGCCCTCCATGACTACTGCTCAGTATAAGACGAGAAAGTGAAACAAGCTGGAAGATGCTTACCTCCTTCTGATCCCTCCTCTCTGCTCCTTGTCTCTAAAAACATCCCGACCACATGACCTATCCTAAAATGGACTCTGTGACAAGGGGATGAGTGAGGAGATAAAGTAGCAAGAAAGGCTAAAGCAGAGAAGGAAAGAAAGAAGGAAGGAGTTAGACAGTGGAGAGAGAAGGCAGAAAGTCCATCTACTGACACTAAGACAGAAGCAATAATAATAATAATAATAATAATAATAATAATAATAATAATAATAATAATAATGGGAGTAGCTAGCTTAGCCCATAAGGTTCCTGTGTGCAAAGCATGAGGACCTGCGTTTGATTGACAGAACCCAAATGTTAAAAGCAGGCCATTGGAAAACACACTTATAGTCCCAGCAATAGGGAGGCAGGTCATGTATCCCTGGGCTCATTATCTGGCCAACCTACACAAACCTGGACATACACACACACACACACACACACACACACACACACACACACACACACACTGAAAGATCTGCCCCAAGAAAGCATTTAAGATAAAATCGGCTGAGACGACGATACAGACTGCTCCCAGGTCACAGAAAGGGTAACCTGGAAAACTGTACTGGAGTGAACTGGGCCGTCACAGGAACATGGGGCCAAACAATAACTTCACTCTGTTCATCCAAAGCAGAAATCAGATATTGATTCCTATCAGGCGATTAGACTCGCTATTCAACAAATGTCTATGAGATTCTCCATGTGAACTTTTGCATTCAGATTTAGCATCACGGAGACCTAAGTGGTACTTGGCTATTTTTGCAAAACAGGCTTGAAATTACTGAAAGAGAGAGAAACAACTGGGTTTCTTCCTCCAAATGCTGCATCCTGTTTGAGTTCTTCTGATGGAATGCAAGGAAGGAAAGGTAAGTCGGCACTGGAGACCCCGGGGTGATCTCTATTTAAAAGCCCTTTCATGTGGAGAGGCACAGTTGGGAGCACACTTCAGAGGCTGATGGCGTGATTTAATTATGCTGATGTTTCCCAGCCTTCCCTGTGTTCTCTGAATAGGGTGTTAATGCCTTGCCAGGTGGATACATGGAGGAGGGAGTGGCTTCTCCTGAACATTCAGAGTGTGCTCAGCCAGCTCATGTAGGAGCAGAGACCAAAGAGAAATGATTAAGCATGCCAAAGAATTAGATCATGAGGATTGCCGGATGGGAAATTTCAATAGGTTTCTAAGAAGTTTAGGGATCTATGACTCTCTGGAACAGCGGTTCTCACACCTGTGGGTCGATCCTTTGGGGGTCGCATATCAGATATCCCCGCATATTTACATTACGATTCATAACAGCAACAAAATTACAGTTATGAAGTGGCAAAGAAATAATTTGTGGTTTTGGGGGGGGGGGAGGAGGAATCACCACAACATGAGGAACTATGTTAAAGGGTCGAAGCATGAGGAAGGTTAAGAACCACTGCCATCTGGAGACTTCTGTTGTCAGAGTCTTCTATCCTTGGGCTTTCAAGGGTGTTTATTTCAGCAAATGAAAAAGTTAAACATAACGGTAAATGGAGCTTGAGAGAAGGGAAAGTGAATATTCGCATTCCATGTTTAGTCATCTTTGAAAAATTGTGTTTAGGGACGTGGCTTTATGATTTAGTCCCGGTTCTCTATCTCTAGTTTGTTGTGGTGTCTGTATCATGTTGGGCTGCGTGGTGCCAATTAGAAAATGTGTGACTGCAGAATGGGCTCCAGTTTATTTTATTTTTTTTTTTAGCATCTATCTGTCCCTATGCCACACATTCTTAATGTTTTTCATCTTTTTAGAGCCAAAATACAGTACAAACATTTTAGGAGCATTTAATTCCAAAGCATGTATAGTCTTCGTTTGAAATTGAAATTGATTTCCATTTTTGTGCTATTAAAATAAATGTACTATTCCCAGACATTTAAAGGCCTATGGTTGTTTGATCTTCTCTTCGATATCATCTGCAGTTCCTCAACCAAACCACAGCTTCTCAATCATTTGGGGACATAATCCATTTTTTGCACATTATTATGAATATGAAATCAGATGCCAGAGTGACACTTATTTCTCTATCCTTTAGTGTCTGGGGTGAGAGCAAAAATTCTTAATGGATCTTAATGGAAATAAGTTTTTGTGATAACTGCCGTGGTTGTTATCATCAATCCCTTACATCTGAGGTGCCAATGCCATCTAATTCTTGCTTGCAAAATTATTGGAACAATCATATAAAGAATACTAAAATAACAGTAGAATAGAGGCTAACAGCTACTGAAGGTTTTAATAGTCCCCAATACTTACTCCTCCGTTCTCTCATTGGTAGTAGGTCTCCTGGTTTTCCAGTTTCCTACTCATAGTAAAGATAACATTCCCACCATGCGTCATGACCCATGGTGACCAGTACAAAGTGGCAAGATAGAAAACCTTTCAGTCCTCACAAGAATACAAGGCCACATCATTTCTGGGCTGGCATCCATGGACTTCTTGGCCATTGACATGAAATCTGCTTTCCTATTGGTAGCTGCTGTTATTTGAGATGTTCTAGTGACTCTTAGCTAAGAATGTTTTGCTTCTTTTAATTCAATAATACCTCTAGGACCTAATTTTGCCATCTATGTGGGCAAATTAGTTACCTATAATCACACTGAATGATTGTACAATTCTAGAGTCAGCGTGCTTAATTTAGTCTCTATTTCTACAGATTATAAAAGGTGTCTGAACATTGAGACCTATTTTCATAAACAAGGAAAACAAGGCTTAAACAGTGAATTTGGAGGCTAGAGAGGTGGCTCTGTATATAAAGTGTTTATCACACTATTGTTTTATGTGTGTCCCCAGCATGTACATAAAGATCCTCACAGCCGGGCGGTGGTGGTGCACGCCTTTAATCCCAGCACTTGGGAGGCAGAGCCAGGTGGATCTCTGTGAGTTTGAGGCCAGCCTGGTCTACAGAGCAAGATCCAGGACAGGCACCAAAACTACACAGAGAATTCCTGTCTTGAAAAACAAACAAACAAACAAAAAAAGAGCCCACCCCACAGGTATGAAGGCCTGCCTGTAATGAGAGACTGTGAGATAAGGTCCCCAAGGCAAGTGAGCCAGCTAAGCTGGCTCAGCCAGCAAGCCCCAGGTTCAGCAAGGACCCAACCTCAGTAAAAAAAGAAGTGGATGAAGATGCACACTGACCTCTAGCCTCTGTATGCACGCATACCCATATGCATGCATGCTCCCATGCATGGTTGCCACACTTACAAAATGAGATGAAGAAAAACAGAAATTGAATTTCAAGTTTTCTCCTCTGGTGAGTGGAGAACCTAGACTGAAAGCCAGGTTATGGCTTGAGAGCTCTTTGCTTCACACACTGGCTTCTAGGACAGGCTGTCCCCTCAACATGCCAAGGGTAAACCTCGCAAACTCCGTAAGGTAAGAACTTTGTTCCAGCTTTTTACAGCTATTATATTTCTTGATTGCTAGTAACTAACCCCCAAATTTCCTCCCTCAACATATGCCTGGGTTTTCCTCACCTCTAGGTTTACACAGGATCCGCTCTTGGATGGCTAGAACCTTGTTCTCTGATGCTTTGTGCTGGACTCAGCCATACTATATCTACTTACAGTATCCCTGCCTGCTAGTTCACTTAGCCCTATCATGCTTCTGACCTAGCTGGATGGAGTAAAGTGAGAATAAAGAAAAAAATAATAACAGCATCAGATTTGAAGGTATAACTGTGTGTGTGTACCTGTATTTAATAGTATTCAGCATCATCATAAGGGGATGGTGTGATCAGAACATTTTCCACCTGAACTGAGAACCTTTTAAAAGAATAGGAGGTGGTGTTGGTTGAGGATGATGATGATGATGATGATGATTATGATGATGATGATGATGTTACTTAACATTGCTTGTGTATTCCTTGGGTACCACTCTCCATGCTGTACATACATCATCCCCCTTGATCCTCAGAACAATTTTAGAACAATAAGATTTTCAATAATCCTGGTTAGCAGGTGAGAACATATGTCTCTTGCCTAAGACTCCCCCAGAAGTGATTAGGAAATGCAGAGGGTGCCCACACAGCCTGAAAGGGGTCCTTGCTCTCAGCCGTATGACACATTGTTCTTCCTTGAGCTATCAACTAATCCTCACAGCAGATTAATCCTGTGGAGACAAATTCCCTCTTTTATATTTTTCCTACTGTCTTTGAAATACTTAAAGCCTCTCTAAAAATAATTAAAGTATAATGAGGGGTTGGGGGAGATGGCTCAGTTGGTAAAGTGCTTAACCTTGCAAGCATGAGGACCTGAATTCAATACTCAGAACCCATGTTATAAAAAATTTGGGCATGGTGCACACACTTTAATCTTAGCTCTGGGGAGGTGTACACAGGTGGACCTCCGGGGCTCACTGACAGGTCAGCCTGACCTACTTGATGAGTTCCAGACAAAATGAGAGATCATACCTCAAAAGAAAAAATCACCTGAGAAACAGCATCCAACGTCACACACACACACACACACACACACACACACACACACACACACAGTATAAAAGTATAGTGAACTTGGGGGGGGGGGTCTCTGCGAACACCACAGCAGAGTAAAGATCTACAGGAGTCAAGAAAGTACAGTTAAACAGAACTAAGGAGCTGGTGTTGGTTCAAACTTCAGGAGTCTGACCCTGAATAGTTTATTTTAGGCATATTTAAGCACAGTGCAATTTGGTGAAAATTTTCCTGGTGATAAATAACTCAATCTCATGGGCACAACATGACTATACAGAAACTCTTTGTAAAGTGCATGTGACATCTTCCATAAAGATGGGTTCCATAGGTTGACAGATTCACAATAAGGGTTTGGGAAGAGAATCCAGTGTGGTCTCAGCTACATAGATAGTGCAAAGGTTCCCAGGCTATGAACGGTGTCTACACCTGGCTTCTGGACAGAAAACAGATTATGCATCCCTCCCTTTGAGGGAGCGAACCTATGTGTTTAACATTCCTGTTCTCTTAGTGCTTATCTTGGGCATAAGGACCTCTGAATCTCCCACAGTAAACACTCTATATCTTTACCTATACTGTTGAAATTTTGCCATATTATCTTCTATGTCTGTCTGTCTGTCTGTTTAATTGTTAAGCATTTGAAATGAAGACATAAGCATTATCCACTTACTTGTTAGCCTTCAATATGTACTTGGTAAGAATAAAAGTCTATTCCTTAGTAGCCAAGTTCATTGTCATACTCAAGGAAGTGATCCTCTGTTGCTCCACTTTGCTAAGTGTGTGTGTGTGTGTGTGTGTGTGTGTGTGTGTTTGTGTGTGTAAAACTCAGTGGTAGAGCACTTGCCTAGCATGTGTGAGGCCTTGGGTTTTGCCTTCAACCTTGGAAAACAATTTTATGTCATCCAAGAAATGGAATAGTTGTCCAATATTACCAAATGCATTGGCTATATTTTCTTTTTTTTTAATTATCTGTCTTTTATAAATGTATTTTAAAATAAATTCCTATGTATAACTGAAGATCATTCATTGCATTCATTTGGAAAGTGTCCCCTGTCAACTTTGTTCTGGTACAGACAAAAGAGGAGACGGAGTTCAGAGGTTTGGCAGAGCCCAGAGATGCCCCTCTCCCATCCTCACGGCAGCAGCTGCCCACCTGTAACTCCTATCAACATTGACTAGTGTGAAGACAGTGTCTCATCTGAACCTTCCATCCCCCACAGCCTCTCAGCCAGGACCTCTTAGCTCTTTCCAAAGCCCTGAGAGTTTGCTCATCTCTCACACAGTAGCCTGGAAGAGCTAGGGGTCAACAGTACCCAGAGGCATCTCTCAGTCAGTGAAAGTGACAGGTTGGTGCATGAACATTCCAAATGGCTTGAAACTCTCTAGGAAGGAGCTGAGTCCATGTCTCTCCAGCAGTAGTAACCCATCTACCTACATGCTGCTTTGGGTTTTTTCCCTTCTCCTGCCCCTTCCCTCTACTACTCCCTCTCCTGGGCTCTTTGGGATTACCTCCCCCACACACTAGACACACCATCATGTTTTCTGGCAAACTGGAACTCATCCAGACACCGCTGCTGCAGAACTGATGCTCTTAACCCTACAAACATCATCTTATACACAAATTTTCGTAGAGGGTTAAGTCACTTAACCTAGGGCCTGTGATAGTTATAACAGTTGAAATGGAAACACAAACTCATATTTGTCTCAGCCTCAAACTGCCAACAAGCATATCATATACACCCAACGAAACCTCAAAAATGTAGACTCTGACCACAGATTAGCAGACTCGATTACTTTCCCTCTTGAATCATAATTTTTAACTTTTTAAAAATCAAAGTGAGCATTTCCTTTACTAAAAGCTTTAATTCAACAAATACTCATCAGACTCTGATTGCACCCTAATGCCCATGCTGGGGAGAGTAATCTTTAATCATTAACTCAAAAGGAGATGACAGTATGGTGATTATACTTAATTGTCACAGTAACTTGACAACAATAGTATTAATAATTATTTTTAATAAAACACACACAGAGACATACAGTACCTCTGACTCCATAGAGAAAATTGATTTGCCAATTCCCTGTCTTTTTCCCAAGACCCCTTATAAATGCCCTTGTCACACGGCCCACACTTTATCATAGTTATCTGTTGTGTCTCCACAGACTCTCGAGTTCCACAAGAGTAGGGCTGTTTTATCCTGCTCCTAGCTAAATAGTACATCTATTTAATCCTTGTGATAAGATCTAAACATATTAAGCATATTCCTTCCTTTAATCCGCAAAATCATCCTACAGCTTAGTCTGTGCTGTTATTGTGTTCATGTTACCTTCCTGGTTTTGTTTTTTCTTTCGTTTTTGAGAGGAACCTCACACTGTGGCCCCAAGCTGGTCTGGGACTCATTATATAGACCATAAAGACCTGGAACTTTTTTAAAGAATAATTTATTTATTTTTATTGTATGTGCATTGGTGTTTGTCTGTATAAGGGTGTACTTTTGACCCTCCTGCCTCAGCCCCTCCAAGACTGGGTTCATGTTATTTGTTTTTAAAATGGAGGATAGCAGGGGTGTGCTCAATGGACACAGCTCATAGCTGACACTTGTGATTCAGTCCTAACACTCAAGGTGACCCATTGCTCTTTTCTGTACTGTGTGACCCTGTAACTAAACCCTTCTAAAACCAGAGAGCACTAGACACGGCTCTGATCACTTTAAAACGGTGCAAATCTTTGCTGCTGTGGCCAAGCTTTTCACTGCGGGCTTCACCTCCAGGAGATGAGACAGCTGCCTTACCTCAATTAACCTTTATCGAGATCGAGTTGGCTTGACATTAGCTCCCTAAGCACCCCTTAAATCATTCATTCATTCATTCATTCATGCATTCACGGGTTTTCATTTCAAATCGCTTCTTTGTGAATCAAGTTGGGAAATTCTCATTTTCACACATCACCTATTTTGATGGATTCTCCTCAGTTATTTTCTATTTCCATGATTGACCAGCAGCCATTTATATGTTTTTTTCCAACCACCATCGCCTTTGCAGCAGTGGGCCTTTGACCTCTGATTGCTTTCAAGGAGATACATTACCAGGGTTTTCTTTTTGTTTTCCACTGAGATTTCCTGGTAGCTTCAGTTTTCAAAGGAAATTGAACAAGATGGAACTTTGTCACTCCCTAATCTATGAAATTTTACTTTACACACATAGTCCTAGAAACACATACACACACACACACACACACACACACACACACACACAGAGTTAGGGCATCCATGTGTTGCATATGTGTGTGTGTGTGTGTGTGTGTGTGTGTGTGTGTGTGTGTGTGTGTAAAACATCTATAAATCTATCTAACAGAAGTGGCAAATTTTAGCACTTTTGTGAGACTAGTGGGTAAGTCGTTAGTCACTGACTAGGTTGGTAAATATGTCAGCCACAGACATTTCTGACGAAGTAGTCATGGTGAAATTTTAGGTGAAAATTTATCAGAATACAACCACACCCATTCACTCATGTGTTGTCAGTGGGAGCTTCTGTATCACCATCGCGTGTTGAATGTTCACAAGAGACCATAAAGCCCAAAAAACCCAAAATACTAATCCCTATATTATTTTAGAATTCTGCCATTACCATGTAATAATAAGGACATGTCAAGATGTTTCTGAATGACGGCTTTCTGGTTTACAAAAGCATGTTAAGAATAAAAGAGAAAGTATAAATGATATACCTTGTAACCTGTAATTTCATGTGTGTGTGTGTGTGTGTGTGTGTGTGTGTGTGTGTGTGTGTTATGCACATATTCCCGTGGGCATAGGCGCATGTGCATGTGTGTGCACACATGTGTGAGGGCCTGAGGTCAATGGTTGGTGTCCTCCTCAGTTGTTCTTCACCATCCTTTCTGAGATAGGAGTTTCTCACTGAAGCTAAAGCATGCTGATTCAGCTCCATTGGCTAGCCAGCAAGCCCCGGGGATCTGCCTCCTGAGAACTAATTCTAATAGGCACATGCTGCTGCTCCCAGCTTTTTATGTGATTGCTGAAGACCCAAAATCAAGCCTTCATGCTTGCAAAGGACACATTTTACTGACTGAGCCATCCTGCCAGCCCCATATTCTGTCAATTTGCATTGAAATTTTAACTGTAAGCTGGGTGGAGAGAACAACATTGTGGACATAGCATTTAGCTATTTACCCTATAATAAATTATCCCCCAAAGTGGCCCAAACTCAACAATGTCTTATTCTTACCTTTTTGGCTCAATTGGGTATTGGTTGGTCTTGATTATATTCAATCAAGCAGATTCAGTTCTTGCTGGATTCAGTCACACACTTTGTAGTTAAGTGAGGTTTAACTTTTCTGTATTTATTTTTATTCTCTTCTTGGGGTTGGCCTAGATAATGGTAGAGGAACAGAGAGCAAGTGTTTCTGAGGATTCTCGGATAAAGGAAGTGCAATTATCAAGAACTCAAGCAGCCACATCAGGCAGCCACCGAGAGGTTGCATGGCAAAGGGTGTGGGCGCACGAGATGGAGAAGACTTGAGCTCCTTAATGGAATGTTTGAGCTATTGTTCTAGGAACTACTGTTTCTCAAACTGTCGCACTGAGGGTGGAAATGGATAGAATGTCATTGAGAAACAGTTTGGCGGCACATAAAAACATTATACATATGTGTAGCATCTGACTCTGGGACAATTATGGTAACTGAATGAGTCATTTTGGATATAAATAAATATTTATCAATCAGAATGCTTACTATGATGTTGCTCATGAGGTTAAAAAAAAAATCCCTAGAAACAAAGTTTCAAACCTGAAGTCATGGTGAATAAATTATGGCCTACCCAAATGATACAGTCATGTGGAGTCGTTAAAAATCAGAATAAAATGTAACCCTGTATCAGCCAGGGTCTGTGTTTATGTCTGAGGCTCCTATTGCCATCAAGGGACAGTGCAGATGCCAGGGATCTGGGCCCATACCTGAGGCCATGTTGGTGTTCAACAGCCATACTGCCGCTGAGTTCATGCCAATCTGAATGACCTGCACTGCCAACCAGGGCCATGGGGACATCCGGGTCTGGGTTGCTGCCAAGAACCATGTCTGGGTCCGTGGTCCAGCCCAGCCAGGGTCTGTGTTGATAGCCATGGCCCGTTTTGCCACCAAGGGCCACTAGGACGTGAGGGGTCTGGGCCACCACCTAGTGTCATGTTAGGGCTGTGCCACTAGCGGGGCCATACAGATCTGAGTGGCCTGGTATCATCTGAGCCCGGGCAGGTCCATGGTCCTGCTGCAGCCATGGTCTGTGTTGTTGTCTATGGCTCCTGTTACCACCTAAGGCAGTGAGGACAGGGCCCCACCCCTCACCAACTGCAGCATAGGCCCTGAACCTCACCTGGGCAGCACAGTAGAGCTGACCCGTTGGCGGGGGATGTGGGTGAGCCAGCCCTGAAGGTTTGAGAGTGGGAGAGCTAGCCCCACTGTCTGACACTAGGTGGTGGGGGCCACACTACAGCTTCCACTCTAAGAGTTGTGTTTTGTTTTACTTAATTTGTTATTGTTTTGGGGTTTTTATTTTATTGGGGGGAGAGATTGCAAGGGCAGAGGGTGGATATGAAGGGACGGGGAGATGAATGGGATCGGGATGCATGATGTGAAATCCACAAAGAATCAATAAAATGTTTTTTAAAAAATCAGAATAAAGGATAATTATGCTGTGCAAAATATACACAATATATATCAGATAGTGAAGGTCACAACATTTTCTAGAGTATACATTGCTTTGTTGAAAATGAATCCATGTGCACTGATAAGAGATTGTCCGTCCACAAAAACATCAATAGCGGTTATATGTGACAAATGGGATTAGTATTGAAGCTTTTATTTCTTTGTAATTTTGTGGGAATTGCTCAAGTTTTCAGAATGTTCATGTGCTACTTTTGCAATAAATTTTTTTTTTGCATGAAGGAAAACAAATCCTTAATGTGAAAAAACATAGGAAATAAATGCAGCAAGAACAAGCCATGTAGATATCATGGGTTGCCCATCCTTGCTTTCAAATTTCTCCTTTGTTCTCCCAGAGGCATTGTGAGACAATGTGAACTTCATCTATTGATTTAAAAAAAGCATTTTATTTCAAGCGAGTACTTGTGGAGCAAGAATCATTTATGTCTATGGAGTATGCATCAACTGTATTGTACTTGTTTAAGTTATTTACTGTGAATTAGAATTATGATTATTCCCTGTCTCTGCTTAAACATTTTTTATGTACAGTTATTCCTTTGCCACTTGCAAAAGGGCTGTTTTAACTTTGAAATACCTAAGCAAAGGCATATTGCAATATTGCTGTCAGTTTTCACATTAAGGCATTAAAAAAAAATACTCCACAATTGCCAATGATTGACATGAAAGAATGAAGCCAGATTCAGCCTACAAATGTGACTTGACTCACATTCTTTTTTTTTTTTTTTGGTTTTTTGAGACAGGGTTTCTCTGTGTAGCTTTGCGCCTTTCCTGGAACTCGCTTGGGAGACCAGGCTGGCCTCGAACTCACAGAGATCCGCCTGCCTCTGTCTCCCGAGTGCTGGGATTAAAGGCGTGCGCCACCAATGCCCGACTTGACTCACATTCTTTTTCCTTCAGTATTTTGTTTACTGTTCTATTATATTTCATGCTATTTTCTCTGTTAAGGTTTATGTCACAGAGAGGATGCCCCCCCACTTCCATTGCTATCTTTAGTCAATAGGAATGTGTCTAACAAAGCTTGAATTCTATTTTCAACTGAGAACCACTTGTGAATGTTCGTGTATACAACGGAGCAATGAATCAGCTGTTAAGAATACATAGAAGAACAAGGCAGTGACAGTTGCTAATTTGGACATGTATATTACTTTTATGGAACAAATAGTATTAACAGTAAGAAAGTAAATCTGGCTACTGCATGCGGTTACATTTTAATAACGTGCTTACAATGGTAATGGCTCCATAAAATGAGTGATATAGCTACAAATATTGAA
>CABHPP010142411.1:27711-45466 GCA_902168425.1 Peromyscus attwateri | reverse complement strand
AAGAGATTCAAACCTTTGACTGAATGAGAAGACATTTTTATCACAACTGACTATTGGGGGAGGAAGAGGGTGAGAAACAGGAAGCATTTCCTCCCTTTTTAGAGACAGTGATTTCTGCAGCTTTTACCACATGACACAGTGTGAGAGAATCTTCTATTGTCTTGGGATTTTTTTTTTTGTTATTATTTGGATATGGGCTACTTTTTTGATGTAGGCTAATCAAATACAGGATCTGATATTGGCTGGCCTTGATCTCACTATATAGGGAAGATGGGCCTTGAATGTCTGACCCTCCTATTTCCATTTCCTGAGTGCTAGAATTATAAGCATGCATAGAGTAAGTGCATAGATCATAAGCATGTCATGCCTAGCCCAAGAACTTTCTAAACATAGCTTAGCCCCAACAACTTCAGGAATAATCAGAAGAACTTTTATTCATGTTCTTGATGTTTTATTGTTTTGTTTTGTAGGGTTGTACCATTTCTTGAGGGGCACTTAGTAAACCTAGGGCATTAGCTTCTATTTTAATTGTGACCAGGCACTAAAATGTTGAAATATCCATGAAGGGAAACTTTTTCAAACTTTTCTTCAGCTTAGGAGCTATTGGCAGCTGACAGCCGCCGGAGGAGGAAGAAGCATTCTTCTTTGGGGCTGTGGCCCCTGGCAAATTGCCCAAGCTCTGGTGAATGGCTGCACCCATGCACATATGACAGCACCAATTGGACTTAGTGGGTTATTTAAAATAAGAAGAAGGAAGAGAAGGAAGAAATGGAGGAGGAAGAGGAGGAACAGGAGGTCATGAAGTTGGGAGGGGGAAGAGTTGAAGAGAAATCAAAGAAGTTAGAAGGGGAAATGGAGAGTGGATATGGTCATATTTCATTGTATACAGGTATGAAATTCCCAAAGAATTTTTTTTTTCATTTTTCTCTTTGCCTCAAAAACAAAACAAAACCACACAAAAAAATACTTGCTTCAGTTTAAATTTTAAAGTATCTTTACACCTATGGGTTGTTCAAGCAGATTTCATTTCATGATAGCAAAAAGGTTATCACAGCAGGACACAGGCCACTGCTAAGGATGCTGTCAGCATCCGGGCAGAGAGAAAGCAGACCCTCCTCCCTGGAAGCCGCTATGAGTCAATGTCTCTGAGGAAGCATGATACTGAAGGGGCATCTATGCTGAAAACTAGAAATTCAGACAACAGCACTGAGTCTCTGAGCTGCCCGTGCCCCTCCCAGCCCAGTCCCATGCTGAGCAGGCAGTAAGGACCCCAGCTTCTGATGTCCTGAAGCTTTGGGCAGCACCCACTCTTGGCCGACTTGCTGGACTTAATTGAACTGCTGGTAAGCTGAGAGCTCTGCTGGCCTGGTATTTTGGACATGGCTTGCTGGCCTCAGCTAGACACATGCACAGCCAAACCAAGACAGACTCCGGTTAGCCACACTCTCCTGCCAACCCTGAGCTTACACGTCACCAGATAAAAAGGAGCCCAACAGAAAGAGACAGAACATTGAAAAGCCTGGGCCCTGGATGCTCTCCTGCAGTAGACCACTTTGAAAATGGCTCCCGTGGTGCCTTCCTTCTTGTATCAGCACCTGTGTGGTTCCCTCTGTCCAGAAGCAGCCGACAGAATGACTCGCTTCTCATAAACAGAATACGGCATGAATGATGGACATCACTTCTAAGGCGAGGACCCAAGCTGCTCGCTTCTGCTTGCTTAGCTCTCCCTTTCTCTCTCATTCTTCTCTCTTGTTTCTGGGATTGAATCAAGTTGCATGTGGAGAGGCACATCTCTTAGGAACCAAGGATGGCCTCCTGCCAAATCAAGCAAAGAGCTGATGCTTTCTGTTCCCAGGGTCCACAAGGAACACACTCCTGCCACTCAGCACATGAGGCGCTTGGAAACAGATCTCCCCACAAGTCAAGCCGATACCCAAACTATGGCCTTCCTCAGAGGACCCAGTGAAGATCTCCAGACTCCTGACTCACAAAAGCTGTGAGATCATCAGTGAGTGGTTTAGGTCATTAAACTAGGGGAAAACCTGTCATTGAGGCAGCTTCCTCCCCACAGGTAGACCTCAGTGGAGGGACAGCGGCTTTGGCCTCAAGTGTGTGGTCATGTTCTGCCAGTCAGCCATGCAGAGACAGAGACAGTGGGGACTACTGTGTCTCCAGGTGAGACTTGAGAATATAAAATGTCAAATCAGAAACTTTAGCAGGTTCACTTTAGGACAGAGAATTCATGGCCTCCCTCCAGACAGGACTGCATGATTCCCAGAGCTCAAGTAATTTCTTCAGCAAAGAAACAAGTGGGTAAACAGCCACAGTGGACATGGGCAGGAACCAGACTCCATCAAGATGTAAGCTGAAGAAGTTTCCAGCACTTACGGTGGGTAGTCAGGGCTTGCCGTGTGTATACATTACCTGGGGGATGTGAGGCATACCTGTATCCCCTGCACTTGGGGGGCTGAGAGAGAAGGATCCTAAATTTGAGGCCAGCTTGGCCTACATAGTGATACCCTCTCTAAATAAATTAATAAATAAGTATTTATGATATACAAAAAATCATAAACGTGGGACACTATTCAGGAGAATATTGCAAGAGGAAATCATCCTCGAATGTCCCCTAATACGTTTAGCAAGGACTACATTCAAAGAATTAGAGGAAATTATGTTTTAAATTTTAAATAAAATCATATCAATAGTTAAGCAGTAGATAACAATTAAAATAAGGAGATAGAAATTGTCTTAGTCAGGGTTTCTATTGCTGTGAAGAGACACCATAATCACAACAACTCCTACAGAGGAAAACTTTTAATTAGGTCTGGATTACAGTCTCAGAAGTTCAGTCCGTTATCATCATGGCAGAAAGCATGGCAGCCTGCAGGCAGACATGGTGCTGGAGAAGGAGCTGAGAGTTCTGCATCTGGATCCACCAGAAGCAGGAAGAGGCTGTCACATTAGGCATGGCTTGAGCTTGTAAGACCTCAAAACACACCTCCATAGTGACACACTTCCTCCAACAAGGCCACACCTCCTAATAGCACCATTCCCTAAGGGCCAAGCATTCCAACACATGAGCCTATGGGGGCCACTCCTAGTCACACCACCATAGAAGTTATGAAAATAAATGGAAATTTAGAAACTGAAAGATACTATTTGCTACTAGAAAAACTATGAAGCAGCTTCTACATTGTGGAAGGAAGCACCTGTGAGCTAAAGACAGAGTGGTTAAAAACTATCTTTTTTAAAGGGCAGAGATTAAAAACACATTCAAGAAAAATCAGGAGCCTTAGAAAACAGTGAGAAGGCATCAAGCAGCCAAGGCATGATGGGAGTCCCAGACACAAGAAATTCAGAAAAAAAAAAAAAAAAAGGTACAGAAAAATGTTGGAGAATAACAGTCCTCCAAAACTCCCGAGGACTGATGACGATAACATTAAATACTGTGGTGGATTAAATGGAAATGTCCCTCTCAGGCTCCCTGAGATCTAGCACTCTGTCTCCAGTGGATGGTGCCATTTTCAGAGATGGTAAAATTATATGAGGTGGACACAGGGGAGAAGAAGCAGCTCATTGGGGTGGGGCTCTAGTCCCTTCTCTAAGTGTCCCCCACTTCCACCAGTACATAATACACCCAGAATCATGGAGCCAAGGACCATGGATTGGAAGTCTGAAGCCAGGAACCAAAGTAAATATTTCCTTTTGTAGTTGACCACAGCGATGCAGTTCCAAAAAAGCCCCCAAAGAATCAAGACAAAGTGGTAAACACGACACACCAACACCCCAAACATGAAAACAAAGACAGAGATCAGCAAGAAAGGAGGTCAACATCAAGAAGAAATTCAAAATCACCCGACCCAAGAATTCCACTGCCCAGTAATGCTTTCCTTAAAAATTAGGGGAATATAAAGACATTGCTACATAGTGACAAAACCTCATCTGAAAAGTGAACAGTTTCAGATGCAAAAACAAACAAAACCCACTCCACCTATGAGACCATTTATCCAAAACAGGCAAACTTGGTAACTTGGGTTATGGTGCCATGAAGGCAATGAGTGGTGTGCTGGGGGAGGTGCCACGGTACTAGTCCCATGAATGCTTTGGGTTGTGATTTGGGCATACTGCATTCAGAGTTTACTCAAAGAACTGATCGTAACAGCCCTCCCCTATTGGGATACTTCATTATTTTCTCTGTGTTTTCCTGGCATTCCCATCCGAGCAGAACCTCTGACCTCCAAGGTGTTGTCTTTGCTCTTTTGGGGGGCCCGCCACCAAGCTCGCAAATAAATCACGGAGGCTTATGCTTAATTATAAATGTCCAGCCTTAGCTTGGCTCATTTCTAGCCAGCTTTTCTTAACTTAAATTATCCTGTATACCTTTTCCCTCTGGGCTTTTCCTTTTCTATTCCTGTATACCTTTCTTTGTTTCTTACTCCATGGCTTGCTGTGTAGCTGGGTGGCTGACCCCTGGAGTCCTCCTTCTCTGGCTCCTTCTCTCTTCTTTATCTCTCCTCTCCCAGATTTCCACTTCTATTTATTCTCTTTTCCCAATGATCCCTGAGCCTTGGGAGGAGGAGATGTGATATGGATTTCCCATTTAGGGCTGAGCATTCGGCAGTTTTATTCTGTGTTGGCCCATTGTGACTCTCTGCCTTGATCATCATTTACTACAGAAAGCAGCTTCTCCAAAGAGGGCTGTGAGATGTAGTCATCCACGGGTGTAGTGGTAAGTCATTAGCAGCCAGTTTCATTCTGTCTATCTAGAAAAGTGATGGTAGGTTCTTCCTTACAATTGCCTCTTTAAATCGTGCTTTGTTCAGAGCTGGCAACCTGAGGTTGCCATGATACTAGCTAACGGGTTCTGCTCCCCATCAATTAAAGAATTCAAAGACAGAAAAACTCGTGGCGCAAAGTGAGAGTTTACTAGCAAGCATCACAGATGTGTCCAGTAGAGAAGCCCTCCCCCCCCCCCCAGAGCTGGGGAGAGCACCAACTCTGAGGGAGTTTGGGTTTTTATTTGAGTTTAGGGTGTCCCACCCAGCGATCCCCCTCTCTTTTTCCACTGGTCTAAATGTGTCTCTGTGTCCCTTATGTAGCAAGGATTGTGCCTCTGTCTCTGTCCTGGAGCACAGAAGTCACTCATTTCTCTGGGTAGGGGTGACACCCCCAACCTCCTCTGTTGAGAGCCCCACATTGGTATGCCAAATGTAGCTGAAGTTTTCCTGTGTCCTGCCTAGTCCGCAGCTGCTCAGACCCAAATAAACACACAGAGGCTTATATTAATTATCAACTGTGTGGCCATTAGCTCAGACTTATTGCTGACTAGCTCTTACACTTAAATTAACCCATAATTCTTATTTATGTTTAGCCACTGGCTTGGTACCTTTTCTCAGTTCTGCCTTGTCATCTTGTGTGTTTTGTGTGTGTGTGTGTGTGTGTGTGTGTGTGTGTGTGTGTGTGTTTGTGTGTGTGTGTATGTGTGTGTATGGTATATGTGTGGTGTGTGTGTGTGTGGTATATGTGTGTGGTGTGTGTGTGTGGTATATGTGTGTGGTGTGGGGGGGTATATGTGTGGTGTGTGTGTGTGTGTGTGTGTGTGTGTGTGTGTGTGTGTGTGTGTGTAGTGTAATATGCCTGCCTACTGTGGCAGCAATTTCACATGGGAGATGAGACATGAAACCAAGGCTGAGTCCTCTAACCAAGGGGAAATCTTGGGGGACTCCTGGCAAGATGTCTTCCTCTATGTAATATGGAATGCCATGTCTGCTTTATGAGTGGGTTCTACCATGTGGGTGCAGAGATGCCCTAAAAATGGATAAAGGTTCAGAGCAAATTCTGCAATCCCCAAAAATAACACATAAGGGAAGAGAATACCAGCAAGCTACCACAGGGGTTGCCTGGCCACTGCTATGTGCGCTAAGAGATGCATCAGAAGCCAAGACAGTGGCCCAGGGGGAACTTGTGTGTGTGAGGGAAAAGGAGATTCGGTCAGCATCCTCCACATTAGCCTCTGGTCTGGAAAGGAAAGTGGAAAGAGGGATGTTAAAATTGAACTGTTGGCTTTCAGCTTACAGCTGGGAGGGGGCCTGAGAGGGGAAGGATGAGGTAGGTCTGTGCTGAGGAGCCTTTGCTGGGATCCAAACCTTGGGACCCACCAGAAGAGTTAGATAGTAAAGAGGGAGGAAAGGGGGATAAAGAGATGACAAAGGACAGAAGGACAGGACAAGCAGTGTCCGATGCCAGTCATCAGGCCACACAGACCTGTGTTTCCCCGAGAGCTGAGAAAGAGCTCAGATCACTGGGGACCTCAGGACTGGGGTGCAGCTTTAGTGGTTTTGCTGACCTGTGGTGGGACGTGAGCTTTAGGAAGTAAGAGAAGTTCTGGCAGGCCTGAATGATCCAAACCAGCGTCTGAACTGAGTCCCTAAGGTGCTGAAGCACAGGGCAGATGGAGAACTAGAAAACAGACCATTGGACTATCCTCGTTACGCAAAAGCAAGTGTGGCAGGGTGTGTGTTGAGCTGGAGTTCCTGGAGGAAAATTCCAGATAACCAGATTCTGGGCTTGGGAGGTCTTCAAAGGCTTTAGAGTCTGACCAGAGGTTCACAAAAGGGTTGAAAGGAGTGGGAGACACAGTGGTTCTCACTGTACTCTGTGCTTTGGAGGAGAGATATGCCCCGGGGGAGGAATCCACCCAGCCACTCTTCTGGTGGGGTGACCAAGGTTGTCTGCAAGGGTGGACAGCAAGTCATGCTGGAGGGCAGGACATGGAGCAAAGAGGAGGAGGGAAGACAGGAAAGAGGACAGCCAGGCAGGGCGTGGAACAGCCAGGTGGGGGACATTCTGGACGGGGAGGGAAGCATGGCATGGGGTAGCCACAGGTGGGGACACAACCAGGCAAAGGACTAGCCAAGTGGTGGAGGCAGCCAGGGAGGGGAAGAAAGCCAGGCAGGGGCCCAGCTAGATGGGAGAATAGAACCAGGCAGGGGAAGCAGCCAGGTAGCCTGGCACAGCCATCCCCCATGCTAGCCTGGCTAAACAAAAGACCTTGAGCAGACCCCAGAAAACTCACGGGAGTAGAGTGGGAATGCCCTAGGATGAGGATGCTGTTCAACTGATTAAGAAATAAAATCTTTTCATAGCATACTAGACCTTGCTAACACATTTTGTTTTGTTTTTTAATTCTCTTAGCTGCTGAATTGCAAGACCAATTTCAGTTCGCTTGGAATCATCAACAGTGGACCTTCTGTGTATTCCACCAGGTTACTTTCCTATTCTTCTTAGTCGTCATGACATGGTAATCCAGGACCTTGCTTTGTTATCCTGCCCACCCTCTGTAAAAAGGTTTCATTGCATAGTTGACAGAATACTGACCTCCGTTTTACAAATTTAAGGAAGCTTCTAAAAGGTGTAGAGGTGCACCTAAAGGAATGGGGATGGGAGCTGAGTCTACAAAGTGTGAGGAGGCCAGGCGCTGCTGCAAAGTTAGGGGTGTCACGGCCCAGTATGGTACACATAATACCTGAAAAGTGTGTTGGAAAAAAACTCCCAACAGCCTGTACCTGTGAATGGAAAAGAAATGCAGCCTTTCTTGGGACTCCTGGGAGACTGGTGGACCTCCACACCCACCTCATCCAAGCTGCCCATCCTTCCTGCACAATTTGATAAAGAAGGGTGCCAAGCGGAATTGGGGCAGAAATACTCCAGAGGCTTTGGAATAAGCTCAGACCCTTCTAGGTCAGGCTAATCAGCTGTGTGCCCCCATTATCCCAACATCCCTTTCTATTCGAAGTCACTAGAAGCTGAGAAAGCTATCGCTGGGGGCTGTGGCAAAAACAACCCAAGCTAACAGTTCCAATGGGGTCTGACATCAGCTGTGGAAAAGGGCAGAAGCTCCGTGTCCAGTGTGAAACAGCAACTGCTGGCTGTGGATAAAGCATTGTAACCGTGGCGTGCACAGGCCCCACCGCAGCTGATCTGACTAAGAGTTGGGATGGAAGCCTTTTGGTGAAGCCCCTTCCTGAGGTGGCACAGAATCAACCCCTCCAAAGGAGGCATGCATATGGACAGAAATGGGGTGCAGGCTGCCCTAGGTCCCTGTCCTTTTAAGCTACTCAGCTCCCTCTAGTAATTGAACCAACAGCTAAGCCAGATCAAGTGTTAAAAGAAACACCACACATCCCTGTAAATGCCTGCTGCATACAGTAGGAACACCAAACTGGAATAGGTAGCTGTAGAAATACAAATAAACACAGCTACATGTGGCTGGAGGAGGGAAAAGAAAATGCTGCCTGTAAGCTGAATAAAAGTAGTACAGATAATAGTGACTCGTGACACTTAGCCCATGACAACCTGTGACCTCTCTCCAGAGGTCTCTCTTTATAGGAGGAAAAGGAAGACCTGCAGGCACTAGGTTGGCCAGTATGGCAACAACAGATATGGAAGCAAATTCATAAGGGAGTTCATCAGGAATCAGAACCCCTGACAGTTTTCCATATGACAGCCCACAGTCCATTGAGTCTCCTGGATACTTTTTATTTTAATCGAAATACAGGCCATTTGCCCTCAAATGCCACTAACTGGGTCATTCAAAGTCTGGTCACAGGGAAGCCAACACAGCATTCATGTAAAATAATTTGATGTCCCACATGCTGTTCAATTGTGCAAGGTCTGTTTCTGATTGTGGCCTTGGTAGAATCCTATGTGTGTCAACTTGCCTGTAAATGATTAATAAATAGACTATGCAGGACCTATGCTTCTCAGTGATGGATGCAAGCATGTCCTCTCCTGTGTGATCACTGCCACAAGTCTCTTATAAGCACTTCAGTGCAAATGAACAACACCTGAAATCACCATCAAGTGCTTCATCAACTCAGTGTTACGTATGCGTGTTATGAAAAACTGACAGTTACAAGGGTAGTCATGTCACAAACAGTGATGAGTAGAACTGAGCTGAAGACAACAAGCTGCATTGACGTTTTCACCTGCTTTACAATGCACAGGTAGAAAAGGGCACCCAGAGGCCGTAAGGTTGCTAAATGAAAACCACAGTGCCAGGAATGTGCTACCGAGGCCCTATAAACCACGAAGGCTATTGACACTGTTGTTTGTTGTGAGATATTTGATTACACTGTGGAAAGATATGTCACTGTGACTGGTTTAAAAAGAAGCTAAATGTCCAATAGCTAGGCAGGAGGTATAACAGGGACTTCTGGACAGAGAGAGCTGTGGGAAGAAGAAGGGCAGAGTCACCAGCCAGTTGGAGAGGAAACAGGAGGTACAAGATGAAAGAGAGATAATGCAACATGAGAAAATGTGGATTGATATAAATGGGTTAGTTTAAGTTATAAGAGCTAGTTAGGAACAAACCTAAGCTATAGGCTGAGCTTTCATAATTAATAATAAGTCTTCATGTCATTATTCATGAGCTGGTGGCCCAAAGAAAAGTCTGACAACAAATGTTGTCCAATGTGAGAGCTCAAATATCCAAACATAGGGCCTGAGAAAGCCAAAAAACGTTCTGGACAAAGAGCTTCATAGTCCTACAATCTTTCAGGCAGGCTGGTGCTGGAAGACATACAGGGGTGCGGCTACCAGCTGCTGCCTGCAGGCTAGAGCCATCCACCAATGCCATGGACCAACACCATCAACTAAGCTGAGCTGTGCCTGCAGCTGACACAGCAATTTAAGATTTGTTTCATATGATCAGAGAACATTGTAGATGCTTAGTAAAGACAGATCCAGACAGGAAAAAAAAGAAAAGGAAAAAAAAAAACTCTAAACAGGTTGCAGTGTATTTTAAAAATGTATGTAGACTTAGAAAAGAAAATGGGTATAAACAGTCATAGGAAAGAATAGTTTGTAAATAATAAGATAAAGTCTTTAAAGAGAAAATAAAATAATATAAAAAGGATAAGCCACATAGAGACAGGAAAAACACAGGGAGTCTGCATCCTGTGTGGTGTTGTATTGACTTTAAATGTTTTGATTGCTGATGAGCAAACAATACCTGCTGAGAGACATTGAATTATAAAAACTACTAAATTAAACCAACCTATATATTTTAGAAATGGCTTAACTTCAAAATGGAAGTCAAAAAATATGTTATGTTGGGGAAGAGGTTATGTTTTTGCTTCTAAAGAAAACAAAAGGCTATGGATTCATTCAAGGTTGATAGAGATCAGATTTGATCAGGAGAGACCTCCTGAAAATCCTGGCTACAGACATAAAGAAATAAACCTAGAAAAACTACAAGACAGGTGATGTATATTTTACCTGTTCAAACATAAAACAAAAAATCATCTTTGGCTGGCTTGTGTACAATGCATAGTCCATACTTGTGTTAACACAGATATGTATATTACCTTTAAAAGTTTGTGTATGGGCTAGAGAGATGGCTTAGAGGTTAAAAGCACTGGCTGCTCTTCCAGAGGTCCTGAGTTCCCAGCAACAACATGGTGGCTCACAACCATCTGTAATGAGATCTGGTGCCCTCTTCTGGTGTGCAGGCAGAACACTGTATATATAATAAATAATTTTTTTTTAAAGTTTGTGTGTTTTCAGAGCAAGGGAACCAGACACCAATGAAAATGGGTGGCCCTGGTGATCCAGCTTCTCAGAGTATCTCTGTTGCAGTTTCCTGAGAGTTCTGCATCCAGAGCAGCTTCAAGGCTCCTGGCTGAGATGGTCCAGCCTCACAGACTACTCAGAGCTTCAGATAAGCCTTGCACTTTCCCATTACACAGAGACTGGACAACAAATGATACAGCTAGCTCTCCCGAGACTTGACCATTATCCTGTTGTGGAATATTAGTTAAAGATGTGTTACATTCGTCTGTGCTGTGGATTATTTGTTTAATGATGCAAAGATGTGTTGCATTCTTTTATTTTGCATTTGTTTAACTCTGTGAAGCTGTGTTACTTTGACCACCTGAGTCACCTGATTGTTCTAATAAAGAGGTGAACAGCCAATAGCTAGGCAGGAGGGAGAAATAGGCAAGACTGGTGGGCAGAGAGAATCAATAGAGAGATAAGAGAAGATAACAGGAGAGAAAAGGAGGAGAGGAGGATGCCAGGGGCCAGCCACCCAGCCAAATAGCTAGACACAGAATAAGAAGGAAAGAAAAGATATACAAAAATAGAAAAAGGTAAAAGCCCAGAGGCAAAAGGTAAACACAACAATTTAAGTTAAGAAAAGCTAGCTAGAAACAAGCCAAGCTAAAGCTGGGCATTCATAAGTAAGAATAAGTCTCCATGTGATTATTTGGGAGCTGGGTCATGGGTCTCCAAAGAGTAAAGAATAAAAAACAACAAACTACATTATCCCAAGTTTCTCAGGGTCCCCTAAAGATTCCAGCACCCCGAGACAACAGGAAGCAGTCTAGAAAACACATTCCCAAGAGAAGGGATGGGTGGTTTTTGGTCATTCAGTGGGTTATGGATGTTTGTCACCATCTAGGGGGGTTGGTTACAAGTTGTTACTGGTCATGGTCAAGGAAAAAGCTAAACAAAGGAGATTAGGTTCAAGGTTCTCTTTCTAAAGGGTCAAAGGGGGAATACAATATAGAAGTGATGAAATAAAAGGGTAGATTGTTGAATCTACTTTTGAACAACCACTAGTCTTAAATATTTTACATTGGTATGATAGAAATTTAAAGTTATTTTTATTATATTGTGTTATATGGTTCTATTTCTTGTTTAAGGTATTGTACCTATGTAGCTCATTTAAAAAGGAAATGTAAAGTTTTAATCCTTGAAAGTTATCTAAGATAATAAAGAAACACAGGTTAATAGTCTTCTATAACAATCAAACATAGTCATGTTAGGTATGTTTTCGAGGTCAATCGGAGACATATTTTAAATTGATAGATGGTCTTCAAACACTTCAGAGACCTACAAAATATGGCATTTTAATGTTTTAATAACATAGGCCTTTTCATGACAGTGAGACATGTTTGCTCCTAGCAGTACCAATCTATTTCATGGGCATCAAAGAATGTTCATAAGGAGTTTGCTTTCTTTGTGGTAAAACCTAGTCATTTGGGCAAGAAACTGCCCTTGCCTCAACTGGTGACAGTATGCTATCCAAATTGGACAAGCAGGACACAGAAGAAAGTGACTGCGGAACTTTGCCAAGACAAGGTAGGACAGTCCTTCAAAAATTTCTGCTTCACAGAAAAATCTGTCAGTATTCTAGGCCTGTAGGCTGAAGATGGATGCCCCAACATTACAGAGGAAACTTGGGTCATTGTCCAGGCAGCCAGCTGTTTCTGTCATTTTTTATAGTTTTGAAAGTTGCTTTCTCTGCACTTCCTGTTTACTCAAATAATATTTTATCCTTTGTGAGTCTCTGATGGGGATTGAAGACTAGCTAGTTATAGTTTTACAGTTTTCCTTGTTACCAAATTCAGAAAAGAAACTTAATAAAAGATACAAAGTTTATGTGGTTGAAAAACATAAAAGCTTAAGTTGTTTATCTAAAAAAATGTTTTAAAGTCTAAAAAGATATTTTTAGGATGGTAGTACAAGTTATGACAAAAAATGGTTTAAGTATAAAACTTTATACTAAGATAGGGTGGATTATGGAGTATTTTCTCTAAATTTGCCAAATGCAAATGGTAGACATTATAAATGTAATTTTTACCTGATAATTGTCCTTATTGTATATAGTTTTACTATGTTAGAGTTAGAACACTTTCCTTTTTATTTAGACAAAAAGGGGGAAATGTTGCAAGATATTTGATTACACTATGTAAAGATATATCACCATGATTGGTTTAATGAAAAGCTCAACAGCCGATAGACAGGAAGTATAGCAGGGACTTCTGGACAAAGAGTGCTCTGGGAAGAAGGAGGGCAGAGTCACCAGCCAGATGGAGAGCAAACAGGAGGTGCAAGATGAAAGAGAGATAATGCCACATGATAAAATGTAGATTAATATAAATGGGTTAATTTAAGTTACAAGAGGTAGATAGGAACAAGCCTAAGCTATAGGCTGAGCTTTCATAATTAATAAGAAGTTTCCATGTCATTATTTGTGAGATGTGGCATAAAGAAAAACCTGACTATAGTTAGTTGCATGCCATAACTAGAGGGTAAGACCATAGTGTTGAAGATACCACATGCTTTGGTTGCAAGACATGGAAAAATAGAGCTGGATTGAGCTTCCTCACTACCAGCTGGATTTTACAGTGTTGGAAGGTGCTTTGTGGGCTGCTGGGGAAGAATTGACACTAAGGGTCCTGCTTAGCTATAGACTTTGTATGCTACAGTACCAAAATACCGGACAGGTACATATAATGGTACAACTATCATGGATACAGCCAACAGATTTCTGATTAGATTTGAAGATCACTTAACAGGAGGGCATTCATGTCCGGAACTATAAGTCAACACAAAAACCTATAGCTAGAGAGGTCTTAGGCCCCAGTAGGAAGGCTGCTACTGTTTTGTTACATGGGTGTGATGTGCCTATCAAACTGCCTTATAAACATTTATGCTTAAGCCCATAGGTCAATGGTGCTGTCAGCCACAATTGGACATGGAAGGAAACTTCCTCTTACAGGGGATGGTGTACTACACTCCAGAGACTCATAACCCCTTCCAAGAGAAGCTCCTGGGAACAAGTGATTGTTACTATGGTACAGAGGTCCAGTGTCATCTTTATCACCCTCTATAAAGCTCAGGGAACATCATGGAAGAGAGAACTAAAAGAATTCAAAACCAGTTTGTGCAGCAATTTCCTCAGAGTTGAAATAGTCCACCCTGCCAGGGGGGATCCTTATCATGTTTCAGGAAGTCCTAAACTGAAACATTCCCTCCATGGAAGAGCTTTGGGGAAAAAGACTCATGAACACCATGAACAAACAACTTAGGAGTCTCAAGAAGTTCCTGGAATGAACAAGACACACAGCTCCTCCCCACCCCAAAAAAAAGTTATGGACCCAATAAACAATTGCTAGGTAACCTGGAGTGACTACAGAACTAGAAAGTTAAAATGGGCCATTGTGTGGGGGAGGGGCAACAGAGGGGCAAAGCAGGGTACAAATGAATTGAAGAAGTGAGGAAAATGGGCGGACTTTAATTAGGGAGGAGTAGAGGGATAAATACAGAAAAAGTAATTGGAGAGGGTAAAATAATAGCAAAGGTGTCTGAAAAGGCGTAAAAAAAATCATACTATTAACTATCTACCTAAAAATAGCTGTGATACACATAAGACAGTGTATAAATATGCAGATATAAGTGAAATAAAATTTTCCTGTCTGGGTTGACAATGTTTCCCAGAGCCATAGACCATCTAACAAAAACCCTAACACCAGTCATGAAAAGTCCTCTTCTAAATTGTTATTCAGCATTGTTCAAGAGATCAATCCCAAAACATTACAGGCTATTAATGTTGCCCTTGTTTGCCCCCATTCCAGAAGTGGAAGGTGAGTCCCTATTGCTGAAGATACCATGTGTGGTGGTTTGAAAGAAAATGGCCCCATGGGGAGTGGCACTATTAGGAAGTGTGGCCTTGTTGGAGTAGGAGTGGCCTTACTGGAAGAAGTGTGTCACTATGGGGGTGAGCTCCTATCCTCAAGCTACACTCAGTGTGACACACAGTTTTTTCTGCTGCCAGCAGATCAAGATGTAGGACTCTCAGCTCCTTCTCCAGCACCATGTCTGCCTGCATGCCGCCATGTCACCCACCATGATGATAATGGACTAAACCTCTGAACTGTAAGCTAGCCTCCATTAAACGTTTTCCTTTATAAGAGTCATCGTGGTCATGGTGTCTCTTCACAGCAGTAGAAACCCTAACCAAGACACATGTACTTCAGATCTAGGGCCCAGATGCCTCCCCTTCTCCCCCCCACCCCCCAGCTAGATCTGACCTGAATGCCTCCTCCCTAAGGACTAGCTTTCATGGTGCCAGAAGGTACCACACAAGCTTCCAAAGGAGGGAAGCAACCAATTGTCCTATGTAGCTATGATGTCTATGAGCCACAACAGTGACTAGCATGGCTCAGCAACCCCAAAGGTGCAGTAGTGGGAATGCATACCTTGGCAGTAACAAGCAGTTCCCTAATTGGGCTCACAACCCACTCAGTAAGAGGGAAACCATGTCTGCTGCTAGAAACCTAGCCAATTACCCAGGGTTAGTGAAGTCATGGATCTTAGAAGAGAACCTACAACTGCCACTCTACTAAACCAACATAATTCCCAACTACACTCTAAATATTTGTCCTTATACCAACAGATAGATAAGTGTAGTCTTCACCTTCACCAAGGAAACTTCTCTTTACAATAGATGGAGACCATTACAGAAAACAACCACAACCAATCAAAGTGCAGAGTGGTAGAGCCCAGTCCCAAATGATACATCTACAAAACAACTCTTGTATCTAAGCCTCAGAGGTCATTGTGGAAGAGGGGACAGAAAGATTGTAAGAGGTGGGGGAACAGGGAGTTTGCTCCTGTGAGCTTGTATGACATGGCAAGACAGTGCAGAGGTTCCTCCAACTTGAGTTTTTGAGGAAGCCATTTCAGGTCTTACTAGAATTTTATCTCCTTGATGAAGAATCCCATGGAAAATTACCCAGCTCTACTCTAGGACCCAAAGGTCAGGATGTCCTAGTTAAGTTAGCTTCTGTTAAATTGTCTGTTTGTGCTGAACCCCCTCCAGCTAACTGCTTATCTTAGCTTCTGTTAAACTGCTTGCTTCTACAAAGCTCCCCAGCAGCTGCAGAGCAAAATACCGGGATATGGTTTTGGTCTTTGAGATTTTTTGGGGGGCGGTGCCTTAAAAAAACCCTGTGTTCTAGACACTTGGGGCTATACCTAGGTCCCCAAATATTTGGGTGTAGTCTCAGATGGTTGGAATAAAGACTTTTAATTGGCTATAAACTGTGTCTGAGTGGTCATCTCCAGTAATCTACTCATAACAATTGTGTCTCCTAGAAATGTCAGAATCTACACCCATGAGGTCTCCCTAACAAGGCTGCCCTAACATGAGCTAAACAAAGACAAGGACAACATCAATAGGCATGCTAACATGGACAGGGGAAGCCCTACACAAAGAACTACAGACAACTAAGGAGTGGGGAAAGCAGGAGACATCTTCCCCAAGGAAGAGCACAGCAATTGGTTATGCAATACCAAATGTCAGCCTGAAAACACACATACCCATAATGTTATATAGACTAAACCGGTACTTTTGTATTTAAGAATATATATACATATATGTATATAGTATGTATACATAATACATAAATGTCTATAACAGGAATGTACATTATGTGTATAATCATAACAATTAAAGAAAAAGAGACCATGAATTTGAAAGAGAGCAATGGGGGAGTATGTGGGAGGGTCTGGGGGGAGGAAGGGGAAAGGGGAAATGAGTAACTACATTATCTCAGAAAAAATTTAAATCTTGAAAATAAAGCAATTGCTGGGGAACAAAAGAGGAGCCGGAGCTGCTTGGAAGTGGCTCGCTGACCTAGCGGTCTGCCAGAAGCTGAGCAGAGAGCTCCCGGGTTGCCGTGTGTATGAGCTATCACTCAAGGTGAGCTTTCGGTGAAGCGGCAGCCTGTGAGTCATCTCCATTCCTATAAGTCATCCCTCACCCCTCACGAAAAATCTCACATAACTTGAACAGAGAGGCTGTCAAGGAGAACACGGCAGAATCCAGGGGAGACAGTAGCCAAGGTGGGGGTGTGAACTCATGGGAAAGAGTGGGAGGTAGCTTACATCCTACCTCCACCCCCACCCCTGACCTAGGGGATAGTTGCTAAGTCAGCAGTGACCTCACAATCACTGTCCAGGCCTTCTATCCCCCAGGCCAACATCCATCTGCTTCCAACTCCGCCCTTTATCGTTACATCCAGAGGACACATCCTACCTCTGAGTCACCACACTAGCAGACCCAGGGATCACGACAAAAAGAGTGCCAGTCTCTCCTGTGGGCACAGCTAAGACATCAGCATGTCACAAGACTTAGGAGACCTCAAGGATCTGATGCCCACTGAAAGGAAGTCTGTCTGGAGGACGGCTGAGGAGAGGCGGATGTCTGACCTCACCCGGGTGCTGGAGTGGCTGGAAAGGAGGCAGGGCAAGAAGAAGCGTGCCCTCCAGGTGTGTACGTTGGAAGAAATTGCTGGAAGACTTTATGCAAGATTATTAACAGGAGAGAGAATTGAAATTCAACACCCCCTAGCAAAGGGGGATCATTTCTTAAACACTGGGGTAAGCTAGTGGGTAAGTTCAGAGGTGAGACCACTCACCCTGGTTGGGCTGTCTGTGTCTCCTAATGGCAATTGTCAATGGTTGGGCTTCTTCTCTCCCACCAAAGACAGGCTTACAGTCTTTCCTGGTGGCCATATTTTAAGGGATGACTTCAGGTCCTTGAGAAAGACGCTTCACTACAGAAAATGTAGGGTGTGGCTAACAGAATTCTCTTTGAGAGGGGAAGAGAAAGAGATTTCTCAAATACAAATGTTCTGAAGTAGACACTCTAGAAGGCACTTGAGTCAGGGTCTGTGGTGAGGAAGAAGTCTGCCTAACATTAGGTCAAACTGTGGGCATTGCTAATACCTGTCAGTGTTAGAAATAGTCATGAGCACTAGCTTATGGGGTCTCCATGTGGGCAAATTAGGAACCTCCCCACTGTTCCTAACCTCCTCCCTCCTCCCGATGGCTCCAGCATAGATCATTTATTCCTACTGCCCTTCCCCCACTGAGACTCCTACTAGCATATACCTGACTCCCC
>CABHPP010142411.1:7351-27311 GCA_902168425.1 Peromyscus attwateri | reverse complement strand
CACACACACACACGTCATTCTGGAATGTTGACAAAGGTACCAGGGATAGATGCTAGGGTAGTCCAGAGACCAAGAGACAGTGAAGAGACAAGAGACTTTAGAGTGTAGGTACTAAGAGGTCACTTGCCACTTGCCAGGACTGTTCTCCTATTTAGGGACAGTGGATGGAGCCCTCACAGGGTGGCTGCAGAGCCCTTTCTCCTGCTTTTTCAGAAAAAGATCGAAGAGGCGAACCGTGCAGAAGAGAAGGCAGGGAAGAAAGGCCCAGGGGCTAAAAAGAAGGACAAAGAAGGCCGCAAGGTGACCTTCAACAAGGTAATCACCCCTGCAGCTTTCCCCACAGCTGCTGCTCTGCTACGGTGTCTAGCCACACGGTTTATGAAGGCCCCGAGATCCTCTCTGTCCTGTAATGACAGCTCAATAAATAAGTCTCCTGTATGCAGCCCCCACCCCACCCCACCTCCTGCTGCTTGACCAACAATCCCTACTCTCCTGAGGTCCAGTTTCAGGACAAGTGTCTCACCTTCCTCCTCCCACATCCCTGCACACTCAAGGATGCCAGGACATATAGAGCTGTGGAAGCACTCAGCCCTGTAGCTAGAGGGTATCCCAGACCTACCTGCAGGCATGGGCTGTATGTTACCCCTAGGAGATAAGGCAAGATAAAAATGAAGTCTCAGTAAGCCAACACAGAGGGCACCACTACCCCCACAAACTCTTCCTGGGCCCAAGGCAAGTCCTTGAGCAAACTGGAAATTTCTCTCTTTGGGTTTGGAGGATTCTCAGCATAATTTCTCTCCTGGCTCCAAGAACCAAGATCCAAATGCCATCAAGAAGCTCCCTGCCGGTTACCAGAGGGGGTACATAACAGATGTAAAGGGCAAGCGTCTGAACATGATGTCCACCGCCTTCAACAGGGATAGCCTTAAGAAGTCTGGTAAGGAGACAACCTGGGCCCTGGAGTACCAGAACTGGTCCTCCCTGATCCAATTTCTCAGAGGCAGCGGAAGAGCTGCCCATCCATGTCAACTGAAACCTGTGTAAGTAAGAGTTAGGACCCCGCATGCAGGGTCCTTGGGGAATCACTCCCAGGGTGGCACTGGATAGGAGGGAGTGGTTGTTGAGCTCCATTTATCCCCCATTATTCTCAGGGATCTAGCACAGTGTGCTGCTCGGTCCTGAATTACTTTGGTGACACTGCCTTCATGAGTTCCAAATTTCCTAAGTTAAACACTATGACAATGTCTACCACAGACGGTACCATCCTAGTGACCTGACACCTGCCAAGTAGTGTCCATCCCCAGAAAGAGAAAGGCCTGAGTGCCAGTTCGCAGTCCTGCTCCACCACTCAGTTGCATCATGTGCAACACGCCCTCAGCTCTGGGTCTAGGTTTGTCACACATAAAATGGTATAGTGACTCTACTTTCTCTGTAGTGTAGCTGCAGTGATCCAGGGCCTGTAAATCAGCCTGACACAGAAGTGCTCAGAGGATTGGAAAACAGAAACACTAAGTTTGGGTGTGCTTGGTCTCTTGGGACATGAGCTTACGGCGAAAGTGGAATCTGGAAGGTATTCCTGCTTGCCTGTCTGGAAAGTGGGCAGGAGCTTGGCGCACTTTTGTGTCTCAAAACAAACACTGTCCCCAACTTTTCATTTAGTACACCAAAGCTGTGGTCTGCAAACGGAAGCCTCTGGTCTGTCACAGTTCAGTATGACAGAGGACCTGTGGTGCTAAGAGCACCAGGGGACTCTGAGTTGAACCCACAGCATCACGTTAATGGGACATTCCTCTAACCCAAAGAAGCCCTGCAAACTGTCAGTTGTAGATCCCTTGCTTTTGGTAAAGGCACTGTGGTTGTATGAGACGTGAGCGTTCAAGAAAACCGAGAGAAGGGAATGAGAAGCCCTCTTCATTTTCTTTGAAGCTATTCTAATTGTTCTTACTATATAAAGTTACATAAATTCTTAATTATTCTAAAAATTGTATTAAAAAGTTACTGGAGAAATAAAATCAAGATGAGAAGCTCCGGACTTCAGCCGTGCTGTCGGTGACCCCCACTGTCACCGTTGCCACTGTGGGGGCCCCGTTGGCTTCGTGAGCTTCCTTAGATCTTGCTTCCAGCAGAACCCCCTTTCCCTGCCTCCTGAAGCTGAGTAGTCTTGCTACTGTGATTTCTTCCCAGACTCCTCACGGGAAGCCTTTGTGTGTGAGCAGAGTTCACTGAAACTTTGGGGGTCAGCAGAGGCTAAGAATCACATCACAGAGGAAGAGTGCGCACAAATCAGGGGCTGGTCAGGAGACCCCACTTTCATTCTTCAGAGTCCTTTGTCTCCTGACCCCCCAAAGATTTACTTCGCTGCACTTGCCAGTAAGGAAAGCTTCCTGGGGTTTTCTGAAAGTTCCAGGCAGAGTTTCGAGGGAGGCGACCAGAAGCACTGGTGTTCATCACTGATGGAGAGCAGAAGTCTGCTTAAGGATCCTCCATCGTAGTTCCAGTCCTCGAAGGCTCTTCCTCCTCTCTCTTTCCTCCACCCACACCTCCACCTCTGCACTTCCCACCCCACTCAGTGCCACTGGCTTTTTGCTTACTCTGATCTTGGTTTCTTCTGTCTCATTCATAAAGTATGCTATGAAGACATTTCCTAAACAAAATTAGTCCCTTCCCTAAAGAACCCACCTGACCGTGGGTAATTTCACCTCGCTGTACAGGATGGAGACGTGAAGGTTGACTGGCAGGCAGTTTGATCCCCTGTTGTCCTCTTTTTCCCTTCCTCACCATCCGAGACAAATGTACCCTGTCTGAGAATAGGGAAGTCTTGCTTCTGATGTATAACAACCCATAGCCACTAGAGGGCAGTGAATGGGTCCAGGAAGCTAAGTAGCACCTGCTCCTGTCCTCATTCGGCATCCAGAACTGGGCCAGGCTGAGCTTAGCCACAGCACAGACATCTTCCCATGCAGTCTTGCAAGCTACCTCAGACAAGCAGGCAGGACCTGGACCGGGAAACACGATGGTGAGGAGGCAGCCAGATACATGCCCAACTCCCATTACTGCTTTGAACTATACAGGCTCGACAAGCTTGGTGTGCCTTCACCTTAGAGCAGGACAGTGTAATCGCCCAAGCAGAAAGCGCTCTGGCTGGTGACCTGCTCCTCCAGCCTCCACGTCGTGTGGCTTCTCCCAACTTTATGCTTCATCTGTGGCTCCGCCACTGTTGTCTCCATTTGCTCTTGGTCCTCCACTGAACGGTCCTCTTGCAGCCGTGACTCCCATGGCCGCCACATTTCCCTTCCTAACTAATTTGTGCATTTATGTTTAATGTGATTTTCTTCATAACATCGCCATAGAAAAGTAATAAACCTCAAATGAGGGACGACTTACCACAAAGAAATGAAGATTGGTGAACTGATTGAAAAACAATTCAGAACAATTTTTCCTAAAGCTTAATGAACTCTAAGGCAACGATCATCAAAGGAGCTTCCTCCTTCAGTGGATGGGAGCTAATACAGACACCCACAAGTGAATAATGTACAGAGAGTACCTTGGAACACTCAGTCCTAAATGGGATGTCTCCATCAAATCCCTGCCCTGGAGGCTCAGGGAGCTATGTGGAAGAGGAGACAGAAGGGTGTGAGAGCCAGTGAGGATGGAGGACACCAAGGAAACAGGACCTTCCAAACACAGTAGGACCAACACAGATGTGAACTCACGGAGACGGAGGCAGCATGTGCAAGGCCTGCACAGCTCCAAGCCAGATGGGGTTCCGGCACTGAGAGGGGAAGGTGGACACAGGCTCCCATCCCTAACCAAGAAGCTATCTCCAATTGACAGTCACCTACAAAGGAAAAATAAGTTTTCTCCAATGAAGTCTCACTGGGTATATAAACCACACGTGAGTGCAGGCCCCAGCGATAGATGGCCAACACAAAATGAACTCAATGGTATTGTTGAAGTTTTTGTCTCATATTTATTGCTTTGTCTGGGAATTTTTTACCTTACTGGTCTTCTGCTTGTATATTATGATTTTTAATTTTGTGTTTTTACCGGTTCTATTTGGGTGGTGATGGTGGTGGTGGTGGTGGTGGTGGTGGTGGTGGTGGTGGTGGTATGTGTGTGTCTGTGTGTCTGTGTGTGTCTATGTAAGTGTGTGTATAAGTGTATGTATGTGTGTGAGTGTGTGTGTGTGAGAGTGTGTGTGTGTGTGTGTGTGTGTGTGTGTGTCCCATGCTTTTTCTTTTTTTTTTTTTGTTTTTAAAATGGGATTGTTTGTTTCTTTTGTTTTGTCTTTTTGATTTCTATAAAGAGAAAGAAAAGGAAAGAAGGAAGGAAGGAAGGAAGGAAGGAAGGAAGGAAGGAAGGAAGGAAGGAAGGAAGGAGGGAAGGAAGGATCTGGGATGTGTCTGAGATGAGGGAGAAGAAACTGATCAGAAAACATTGTATAAAAAATCTTCAATTAAAACAAACAGGACACGAAGGAACAAAAGAGGCAACAAAATAAAATTAGAGAAAGCATATTTGAATGAAATGAGAAGTGCGGCAAAGAAACAGAACCACTTTAAAAGACAAAAACCAGGAATCTGAGGGACTGAGGAACACGCAGTGTCCTGCAATGGAGCGTTTTAACTGCACAACAGAGAACATACAGATTCCTCAATCCAGAGACACTTTTGAAATGACCTAGTGAGAGAAACAAAGAAAATTCAAGAAAATCAAATAATATCTGCAGCGTGGCTGTCTGAGAAAGAGACAAAGGACCAGGGAAGGTCATCTAAGAAATAAATAATGAAGCATGGTGGTGAGCACCTCTAACCCCAGCACTCAGGAGACAGAGGCAAGAGGATCTCTGTGAGTCAAAGGCCAGCCTGGTCTACATAACGAGTTTCAGGCCAGCCAAGGCTACAGAAAGACACCATGTCTCCAAACAAACAAGAAAAAAATGAATGAAAACTTCCAAAATTTGGGGAGAGAAAAATCTTCGATTCATGAGGCCCCAAAACATCTACACCAAGACAAGACACATTAAATCCCAAGTCTATGCAAAGAGTTTGAAAGCAATAGAAAAGTAACTTTTCATACACAGGGAGCTTCCATAAAGACTATGAATTTCTAAATGGAAATGCTGTAGAGCAGGACATATGTAGAGGATGTATTCAAAATATTGAAAGAAGAGACACCTGACATCCCAAAATACTATACCCATGAAAGCTGTGCTTTAGAAGTGGAAGAGACGCCGGGTGGTGGTGATAGCGCATGCCTTTAATCCCAGCACTCGTGAGGCAAAGGCAGGTGGATCTCTGAGTTTGAGGCCAGCCTGGTCTACAGAGAGAGTTCCAGGACAGCCAAGGTTACACAGAGAAGCCCTGTCTCAAAGAAAAAAGGAAGGAAGGAAGGAAGGAAGGAAGGAAGGAAGGAAGGAAGGAAGGAAGGAAGGAAGGAAGGAAGGAAGGAAGGGAAGGAAGGAGAGAAAGAAAGAAAGAAAGAAAGAAAGAAAGAAAGAAAGAAAGAAAGAAAGAAAGAAAGAAAGAAAGAAAGAAAAAGAAAGAGAAAGAGAAAAAAGAGAAATGGAAGAGACAACCAGACATGGTAGTACATGCCTGTAATCCCAGCACTCAGGGGCAGAACTCTGAGAGTCATAAGCTAAGGCCAACCTGGGCTACATGAGACCCTATCTCAGGTAAAAGAGGATGAAGGCAGTAGGTATTTTCCAAAATGGGCAAAATTTGAGAGAGTTCATTCATATTACAACCAGAGGGTTGTTTCTCAACAAAAATAAAATGCTATGTATTAACAACATACTTACTAATGAATGTAAAAAATCTCCCGGCTAACAGTAACTATATAGTCAAACTCAGAATTCTGTACCGTTGTAATGGTTGTTTATAAATCATGTCCAAGGCTGGAATGAAAGTTCAAAGGTAAACATCTTTTTTAGATTTAACTATGTGTACTTGTGTGGTGTGCAGTTCATATGTGGGCATGTGCACATGAGTGCAGGTGCCTAAGGAGGCAATAGGTATCAGATCCCCTTGAGCTGGCATTATAGCAGTTGTGAGCCACCTGATTTGGGGTTCCAGGAACCGAACTCAGGTCCTCAGCAAGAGCAGTATGTGCTCTTAACTATGAGGCATCTCTGCAGCCCAAAATCCAACATCTTAAAAGCTATAACTATGAGATATAATTATATCTAGTAAGGGCAATGTTTTAAATATTTTTGTCTTTTATAACTGACTTCATAATATTAGTACATATTTACACTAACTGTAGAACATATCAAGTTATTATGTTTCTTCCATTGTGTGGGAGTTCATTGTCAGTCATATATTTGTTATCTTGTGTGTCCACTAACAAAGTTTATGAGGTATTTATAATTATAAAGTGGAGTTATTACTTCCCCAAGAAAGGTTAGTAAACTTCAATATATTTAGAAAAAAGTAACTATAATTACAATGCTTTGCTAACGAATACACAAGATTAAAAATATAAAATTCTGGGCTTGGGGGATAGCTAAGTGGTAAAGCCCTTGCCTAGCACAGGAGACTGAGGTTCACCATCCAGCACCACAGGGAGAAGCCATTTGTATGCCATCGAGGCTAAACGTTAGGAGCTTAAAATGGGGTGTTGTGACTGTCAAATGGTTGGAGTGAGCCTCATGGTAACCACAGAAGAAAGCTCTCTAGTAGATATGCAAGATATGAAGAGAAAGGGGTCAAAGCATGGAACAGCAAGGTGTCATCAACACACAAGGGAAGACAGAAAGAAGGAACAGAGGACGTGCAAGCTGTCAAAGACAGAGCAGCAATGGTGAGCCCTTGTCCTTAAACACAAAAGCAAAGTCACCCCAGTCCATCGTGTGTCGCTGTAACAGCACCACACACGGGTGAAGAAAGGGTTATCTACCTCACTTGGGAGAATACAAGGCCCAAGAACATGCCCGCAGCAGCACCTGCTGGGGGCTTTTGAGCTACATCATCATGTAGCTAAGGGCAAAGGGCAGCTGGCGTGTGCAGAAGAGGAAGTGTGGAGGATGGACTCGCTACACGACAGCATGCTCTCCTGACAATGTTAGTTGGGCATTTCCCAGCACAACCCCCTTCCCCCTCGATTGAGGACCAAGATTCCAACATGTGAATTTGGGGAGCACATGTAAACTATAGCATTTGCTAATCCAAACAGAGTGGCTGGGCAGCTCAAAAATCTAGCTATGACTCATTTGAACTTCTAAGAACACACATAGGCTGAAAGTGAAGGACTGGAAGAGAGATACTCTGTGTAAATGAAAAGGTGGGAGGTAGCTGCACTGGCATCAGATGAAATAGACCACGAAGGTTATTATATAACAATGAAGAGGTCAATTCGTCCGAAGACCTAACAGTTGTAAATATCTCTGCGTCCAATGTTGGATTCCCTGAATAGATAAAACAAATGTTAACAGCACTGAAAGCAGAAGTAAATAGCAAGACAATAATAATGGGGGACTTAATAACCTAAAGAGGGGGAAACAATACATCATCTCGACAGAAAATCAATCGGGAAACAGCAGATTGGAAAACACAAGACCAATGGACCTAATAGATGCATACAGAGCATCCCGTCTGTCTGTCGCCAGCCGCTGCGCATGCTCCTCAAGCACGATGGAGACTCTCCAGCATAGAGAATTAGGCCTCAGATTCATGGAAGTGTCTTCTATGCATTTAGCCAGAATCAGAGGAAAGTGGTAAACTAAACAGCACTCTTCTGGACAACCAGGATATCACAGAAGTCCAAAAGCATGTGGTATAAATCCAGAGATACATGAGAATGGAGGCACAGCGTGCCAAAGCTGGGGAGGGGGGCTGAAACTGCACTCACTACAGGTACCATGCTACAGAAAGAGAAAACTTCAAGTAAATGGGGGGAAAGCAAGCCCAAGTTAATAGAACAAAGTAAATAATAAAGATAAGTATTATATAGATTCTTAGACAATAAAATGATCAATGAAACTAACAGTCGATTTTTCAGAGATGAACAATTGATAAATCCCTAGCTAGACTCACAAAAAAAGGAGAATCTGCCAATAAAAAGTCTACCGTTTACATTGCAGATGCCACAGAAGAGCAAAGGATGTAAGGAAAGGTTATAGATGGCTGCGTAGCAATAGGCTACTGCCTGAAACAAAGACATTTCTAGAAACATGAAACCTGTCAAAATTGAATCATGAAGAATCAGAACAACAGCAAGGAGATTGGATCAATAAACAAAACCCGTCAAAGAAAGGCCCAGGGCCTGATGGTTCACGGGGAGCCTATCAAGAGTTTAAATGAGAATCAATGCAGATCCTTCTCAAGCTTTTCTATGACACTGAAGAGCAGAGAATATCCCAAGCCCATTTTACAAGGCCTTCATCTCCTGATACCAAGTCCAGATAAAAAAAGGCAACAGGAGAAAAAAAACCTCACAGGCTACTGCCCATGGTACAAGTTGGGGTTAACACCACACAAGAACAAACTGCCCACGACAACCAAGTACAAGCTACCCCCAACATGGAAGGATGGTCAACACACAAAAATCCACACACAGTGTGCTGCACTAGCAGAATGGAGAACAGAAATCAGGTCAAGTGTGAATTGTCAGAATTCAACATCAGTTTATGCTACATGCTCAATAAATCATAGGACATTCACCCCACCAGAGTAAAGACCACACACGACAAGCCTACAGCTAGAATCACACTCTGTGAAAAGCTGAAAGATTTTCCTCGAGACCAGGAACAAGGCAAGGGTGGCCACTCACCATTGCTGCTCGCCATGATACAGGACACCCTGGCCAGAGCAATCAAGCAAGAAAAAGAAATACAAGAGACCAAAATCAGAAAGAAAGGAATAAAATCACCTCTTTTTAGATGTCACGGTCATAAAACTTTAAAAGGACTTCAAAAACAAACAAAAAGCGACAGAATTAATGAAAAAGTTAAAGTTAAACAAATTCAAATTGATTTTCCTTCTGTTTTATTGGTATGTATTCATCACGCACAGCAATGGGTGATGAATAAACACATTGTCAACTATATCATATGTTTTGACCATATCCACCCTCTGTACCCTTTCCTTGCTAGTCTTTCTTTTCCCAGAGAGCCCCCATCTACTTTCATTCATGTTTAAACAAAAATGAATTTATGAATACACACATACACATACACATATACACATAAAATTTAGTAGCCACATGAGAGAAAACATTATTGTTTTTGTCAGTCTGGCTTATTTTGCTTAATATGATATTGTATTTCTTGACAAATTCTGAAAAGGAAATTTTTATTGTTTTCATTTATACATATATATGTGCATGTATGCCTTGTGTGTAATGCCTAGGGAGGCCAGAAGAGGGCATCAGACCCCGAGAGCTGATGATACAGGCAGTTGTGAGCCTCTTGGTAGAGGCTCTGAGAACCAAACTGTAAGAGCAGGGAGAACTCTTAACCACTGAGCCATCTCCCCAGCCCCTGACACAAAGGCATTGGTGGGCGGTACTGGAAAACAGGAGGTGGAGTCTAGAGGATGTAGGCCATTTGGGCATGTGCTGGGAAGGTGACCCTGCTCCCCAAGGACTCCCCAGCCCACTCTGCTTCCTGACTACTATAAGATAAATGGCTCATTCAACCATTCCCTCTGCCATGATGCCCTGCTTCACCACAGGCCCAGAAACAGTGGAGACAGCTGACAGAAGACTATCTGAAGTCATGTACCAAAAATAAACCCTTTCTCCCTCAAGTTAATTTTCTCAGGTATGTACACGGTGACAGAAAAACTGAATAACACAACATCCAAATATGCAACGAACTCATGGACAACAGCAAAGGCCGAAATGCTTTTAAACATGGCTGAATAACTGGCAAACACACACACACACACACACACACACACACACACACACACACACACATCAAGTTTGCGAGAGCAGGCTCAGAACCATTAGTCACCAGGAAAGTCAAATCCGTATCACACACCTCCCAGGAGCTGTGATGGCTGTTCTCGGCTGTCAACTTGACTACATCTGGAATTAGCTAAAACCCAAATGCCTGGGCACACCTGGGAGGGAACTGTTCTTAATTAAGTCACTTGAGTTGAGAAGACCCACTTCTAATCTGGATCTTTTGAGGTGGGAAGATCCACCTTTAATCCAGATCTTGTGAGGTGGGACAATCCATCTTTAGTCTGGGACACACCTTCCGCTAGCGGCCTATGTAAAGGACGTGGAAGAAGGAGTCTTTGGCCTTTGCCTGTTTACTCTCACTCTTGCTAGCAAGTCCATTCATTCCTTGGCACTAGAGCCTACTTCTTCAGGATTCTGAAGTATATTGAAGACAAGCTAAGATATCCAGCCTCATGGACTGAACAACTACTGGATTTTTGGACTTTCTGTTGGTAGACAGCCAGTGTTGGACTAGCTAGACCACAGCCTGTAAACCGTTCTAATAAATCCCCTTTATATGTATAATATATATGTCTCTCTATATAATATATAGTCTGTGTATTATATATGTCTATATATTCTAATATTATATAGCATATGTGTATATATTACATGTCTATATATCATATATAAACATGTATATTATTAGAATAATAAGTTTTATTTATAAAATATGTATTATATAGAGATATAATATCTAATAAATATATGGAGAGAGATATGTAGATGTATAGATTCATTCTGTAAGTTCTGTTCCTCTAGAAAACCCTAAGTAATAGAAAAGCCAGAGCCACAGAGGATAGCACTTTATACTTCACAGGACGGCCAGTATCAAAAAACAAGTAAATCAAGTGTCAGTAAGGGTGTGGGGAGAAGAGAGCCTAATGCTGCTGGTGAGATTGTAAGTTGGTAGAGCATTTTGGAAAACATGAAACTTCCTTTCAAAAATTAAAAAACGTATTGCCCTCTGATCCACCTATCCCACACGTGATACACAGCCAGGCAAAAAGAGAGTGGATCTCAGGGACACTGATGGACTCATGCCTTCAAGGCAGCACCACAAAAGTGGGGGCAGCCTAAGTATGCACTGATGGGTGTGTGGGTAAGAAAATCAGATGTGGGGGCTGGAGAGATGGCTCAGTGGTTAAGAGCACTGGCTCTTCTTGCAGAAGACCAAGGTTCAGTTACCAGCACCCACATGGTGGCTCACAACCACCTGTAACTCCAGTTCCAGGGGATCCGATGCTCTCTTCTGACCTCCACAAGTACCAGGAACACACATGACAAACAGATATAGATGCAGGCAAAACATTCATACACACAAAAATAAAAATAAATAAATAAATAAATAATAGAAATACTAAAAGTGGGGGAGGGGGAACCAGATGTGTACATGCAATGGAATGCTAGTCAGGCATGAAAAAGAAGTAACCTCTGTCATTAGCTACATGAATGATTTGAGAGGGTTTGGGCTAAGTGAAAGGTTGGAGAAAGCTTGTGTCTATATGGATCTAAATGCTTGAGCTTCTAGAAGTAGGAGAATGGTGGTTGCCAACAACCGGGAGGGGCAAAATGTGGACATTCATGCCAAAGGTATAGATGTTCAGTACAAGATAAAGATTTTGGGTGTCTGGGTCTCTGAGACCTTCATGGATGGCAGAGTGATAAGCTACGGAAGGCAAGAAGGCAGTTTGGTTCAACACAACTCAGTAGCCAATGTTGGTTCAAACCTCAGGAGTCTGACCCTGAGGGTTTGTTTTAGGTATATTTAAGCACAGCACAATTTGGTGAAAACTATTCTGCTGATAATTAACTCAGTCCCACGTGCACAACAAAGCATACATACATCTCCTTGAGGAACAAAGTAAGTTAAATGCAGATCAGACATGATTACATGGAAACTCTCTGTAAAGTCTGTAAAGATAGGTTCTATAGATTGACTGAACATTAGGATAAGGGTCTGGGGGGATCCAGTGCCAGAAAAGTCTCCAGCCACAGAGACAGCACAAAGGTCACCAGGCTAGAAAGTAGTCCATTGCAACCTTCTGGATGGATAATAGGTTTTGCATTCCTTCCCTTGAAGGAATATGCTTAACATCTCAGGTTCCCTGTGCTTAACATCCCAGGTTCCCCTAATGCTTGTGTGAGCACAAAGACCTCCATGCCCCTACCCTTGGGATCTAATACAATGTATTCATGATGAGTGTAATTAGCAGCCCTGCATTACACACTTGAAGTCACTACATTATAGTAAAAAATACAATATTATACACTTCAAATACACTTTGCTAAGAGAGTTGAGCTTAACAAAGAATGTAGCCATGGTTTTGGGTGCATTAACATGATTGCTGTTGTCATATCTTGATCTACATGTACATCAAACCAGCATATGCACTTTAAATATAAGCCAACTTATTTGTCAATTATACCTCAACAAAGCGATAAACATCAAGTCCAATTCAGTGAACACACTAGCACTGCTGGCATGGCTGGGTTCACAAACCACTAGTTTGGTATTTGTTTCTAAAGGATTCTGTCCATTCCTGCTCCCTTTTCTCCTGCCCCTGTGGGTGATTTTGCTCCTGTCCCATCTTTCTTGCACTGTTGGAGTGATAAAGTCTTGCCTGAACATGCACCTGACTTCTCACGCCGCGTTCTCTTCCTGCTAGTCTAAGGGGATCTCCAAGGACAGAGCTCCATTGGTGCCCCTCACTGCCTCCATGTTGTGCTGCCAGCACCATGGTTCTCCATGTTACAGACCCACAATGCATCATGAGGATCTGGGGATTTATTGTTTGTTTTGTTTTAACACATTTAAATAAGACATGCATTTGCCTGCATCCCGAGTATTCTTCCTTCCTTTGCATAGATCCAGAATTCTGACTGGAATCACTCTCCTCCCCCTGAGGCTTTCAACAGATCTGAATAAGAACATAAACTCTTGCAGCCTTTGCACATCTGAAGAGATCTTTATTTCACCTTTTGCTCCCCCCCCGCCCTGCTGTGGGTCTTTCTTCTCCCAGGTCTCCATCAGCCCCTCCCCCTGCTGGACTCCTGGTTGCTGGCAGAGACTGGAAGCTGGCTGCCCTCTGAAGCTGGGTGAACCTCATTCTAGGCGTTCTTTAAAGATTTTCCTCTGAGTAGTTCCCCATTGCTGAGCCTCGAAGTCCTTGGCCTCATAATTCTTACACTTGTGTTCAAGGATTCTTGGTTTCTAGTTTATATCAAATTTGCAACATTTTTGCCAATATTTCTTTAATTTTTTAGTTCCCCTCTGTCTTTCAGGCACCCCAATCACACATGAAGTTCCTCGGATCACTAGTTTTGTCTTTCAGCCTTATCTCTTCATGAGTTATTTCGTATAGTCCCTGTGGACACGCCCCTGAGGCTCCAGTCCTTTCTTCTGCAATGCTCAATCTGCTGTTAATCTCATATGTTTTTCATTTCGAACACTGATATTTTCATCTCTAGAAGTTCAATTTGGGTCACTTTGAATCTTCTGTATCTCCCCAGCATGCTCATGCCTTGATGAGCATAATGGTATGTTTAAATGGACATTTCTAGACTGGGGATGTAGCTCAACCAGTAGAGTGCTTGCCTAACATGCACAGAGTCTTAAATTCAGTCCCCAGCACCATCGCACAGAACCAAGCATGACGTCACACACCTGTAATCCTAGCACTCGGGAAGTGGAAGTAGGAAGATCAGAAATTCAAGGTCATCTTCCTGTGGATAACATCAAGGCCAGCCTGGGCTACATGAGACTCCCCTCTAATCTGCTATTTCTTTTTTGTTTTTGTTGTTCAAGACAGGGTTTCTCTGTGTATCCCTGGCTGTCCTAGAACTAGCTCTGTAGACCAGACTGGCCTTGAACTCACAGAGATCCACCTGCCTCTGCCCCGAAAGTGCTGGGATTAAAGGCGTGTGCCACCATCACCCAGCTCTGATCTATTTCTGTCAATATGCCCCCTCCTTCCCCACGATGACTGAGCTGAGAGGGGCTTTCCAACGCTCTGTAGCAATCTGTAGGAGCATCTCCTGTTGCTGTCTGGTTTCCCTACGTGGTCCACAGTGTTATCCTGCAAAGATGTACCTGCCGTGGCGTGGGGCAGCCATGGGCTGAACTCTTATTTCTTCTCACTGCCTCGTGTTGCTTGCTGTCCAGTGTCTTAATGCCCCAGACTCTTATGATGCCCAGGTTTCTAACTGTGTTGGAAGGCAAACACTCACTCTCTGTTATCCAGCCTTGTTGCCTGTGGCATTGGGTGAGCTAGCCGGGGCAGTGCTGGAGAACTCACCCTGGTAGTGAGGATGTGGGAGAGCTGGTGGGCTGACCAACTCAGCTACCACCCATGCCCAGATTCAGGGCTGAGTTGGCCCACCCAAACATCCACCTCATCTATGAACTTCTGGAGCATGTGAAGGGGCCGGTCCTGTATATCCAAAACTGCAGAATTTCCATGACACAGGGCAGAAACAGGATATCCAAGAGGAGTCCCAGTGAGGATCCAGTATTGATAGTGTAGCAGAAGTCAGAGGCCTCAAACAAGACCAATGACGCATTGCAAAGAACATTTGCTAATAAAGATGTATGGACTAAAAGAAAAGGAATACAATGGCAAGTCCCTGGAGTGATTTAAGAAAGGAACTACCAAGTTGGATTTGAATTTCAGAATGGTCACCCTGGATAGAAGCCAGTGAAAGATCCTAAGAAAACATGGAACATATTCCATGATAATGAATCCTGGTGAAGTCTGAATACTAGCAAGAAGAGCTTTTGGTGGCCAATCACTGGGTTCCTGTGTGCATTCTGTGGCTTTAGGCCAAGGGAGCATTTCTAATGGGAAAGGCTGAGAGTGATGGTTGCACACATGCACACTTTGTCTACATGGATACAGAGTCATCTCTGGAGTCCCAGATGTGGCCCTCGAAACATCTAACTTATCTGTTCTGTTATGTACCAGAAGTGGGGATCATTTTATTCTAAAAGAGAGGTCAGAACAGACTTCCAGAAAAAGTCACCAACATCCTGGGTTCACCATGCATTAGATGTGGGGGTCTTGGGTACACGACCTTTAGCTCTGTCACTGGCTAAATGTATATGATATGGTTGTGAAAGTAGAGTGACCCCAGAGAGCCCTGAATTGCCACAACCTTTAATGTTGTTGCCGTTCTTTCCACCATAGGCGTACCTGGATCCAGAAGAGGATCGGAGAACAGAGGATCAGGAAAGTATATGCTGTTACTCTAAGATCCCTGATTTTCAAAGAGGACACTAAGACCGTGCCCCCCCCCAGAGGATAGCACCAACCCCATCAGCACAAGCAGACACTGCTGAGACCTCCCAACCCAGTCACCCTGTCAGGGACCAGCCACAGGCCAGTGTGGGGCATGAAGTGTTCTGAGGCTAGTACGGACCCATCTGAGACCTTAGGCAAGTCCACTGACCCTCGCAGGGAGTCTGGACCCATTCCCCATAGGCATATCCTGGTAAAATTCCTGAACTTTGTTAGTGAAAACATGAAAGCTTACAGAGAAGTTTACTTATGGGGGGGCAGGGGGGAATCAACCTGGCCTACTGCTGGAAGCCACGGTGCCTTTAGATTACAGAGGAAAGTCCATAGCTCATAAACCTGCCTCAAGCACACCAGCATCACATCAGGGTGACTGGATGGCCTCCGCAAGTTTGGAGATATTTAAGATGCACAGTCATGGACATCTCTGTCTGCAGGAAATACCACAGAAGAAAGCAAGCCTATCAAATTAGGCAACAGTAGATTTAAAAGTCAAAATTCAGATGCATCCTTAAAACCAAGTGACTTTAAAAATGGAAAACAAAGGCTAAGGTGGAGATAACAAGGAAATGCAAAGGTAGAACAGAGTAGAAAGAGACCCAGGAAAGCAGCGAAAGATGCTCTTAAATGTTAAAGAATACGTAGGAACCTCAAACAGCCACCGACACCAGACATGGCAACTAAGCAGGGAAAGCAGAGATGAAGAAATCCAAGAGAACACTTTAGAATAGATGGTGGGGCTGGAAAGATGGCTCAGTGCTCAAGAGTACTGGCCGTTCTTGTAGAGGAGTTGGGTTTGGGTCCCAGCACACATATGGTGGCTCAGAACCGTAACTCCAGTTCCAGGGGTCTGGTGCCCTCTTCTGGCATCCTTGGGAACCAGGCACACACACACTGTACATTCACACATACAGACGGACAGACAAAACACTAATACACATAAAATAAAAATAAATTTTTTCTAAAATATGATTACTTAGGAAATTTTAAGTATTCCTCTTCCAAAAGAAAAGGCTATAACAGGAAGTGCAGTAGAGAATGCAATCATGCAGTTACAGGTGATATAGACTCACATTTAAACAACATAAATCTCATATTGCCAATATTTGTCAACGTCACCTATAAACTTCACAACAATAAGTTTTCATAAGGCATAAAGATTGTATTTATCTTAAAGATTATTTTTATTTTTCAAATTATGCATATGCACCTATATCTGAGTATGGTCTTGCATATGTGTGCACAGTGTCTTCAGAGGCCAGAAGGTGTAGAGCCCTGGAGCTGGAGTTGCAGGTGGTTGTGAGCCACCCGACATGGGTGCTGGGAACTGAACTTGGATTCTCTGAAAGAGCAATATGGGGTTTCAAACACTGAGCCATCTCCTCAGCTTCCTAAAACATGAGATTTTAGAGACACCTATTTTATCCTAAAACAAGCATAAGAAATAAAGTTAAAAGATACTCTTCAACTTAAAAAAAATGGAGATGAATGAATAACAAAGCCGGGCATGGTGGCGCACACCTTTAATCCCAGCATATGAGAGGCAGAGGCAGGCAGATCTCTATGAGTTAGAGGCCAGCCTGGGCTACAGAGTGAGTTCTAGGACAGCCTGGGCTACACAGAGAAACCCTGTTTCAAAAAAACATAAAATAAAAGGCAAAAATTATAAAATAAATATAACTGGCTAATCTCATTCAAAGAGATGGGATGCTAAAGACATTTTAAAGTTGAGACCAAAATGTAATATCCTTCAGCCTATCACCCATACTGTTTTAGACTGTCAAATGCAGTGTGCCAAAAAGAATATGTAGTTTTTATAAACATTGGGAGGAAGATATTTTGATTTCTTCCAAAATATTTGCAAAACTCAAGACATTCTAATTGGCAGTGTATTTTTGAAGCAATAGGCTTTTCTCTGCACTAATGATACCAATGAGACGTGGAATGAACAGAATGTGCCTTCCGGTAGTTCTATAAAACAAGGACAAATGGTGTCCGGCTTGAGCTCCGTGTTCGGGTTATGTCAGCCATTCCCAGTTTCCCATATCTGTGCAGCTGTGCTCTGTGCCTCTGCCTGACAAGCGTACCACCTGCAATGGGTCTCCACACCATAAACTACTGCCCTTTTAAGCCCGGCTCAACATTCACCTCTTTTGATTTCTTTGCCTTCTGAGTTAACTCCCATTAGATAAACCTCCTCTGAAAAGGGAGAACAGAAAAGATTGAAAGCCAGGAGCAAGGGGGATGCTGGGCAGGAAGGCAGCTGGGAAGGCTGGGCGAGTGGAGGAGGGGTGAAGGGTAAGTGCAGGCCTGCGGGAGTTCTTGCCAGACCTCAGATCAGCTGTGAGGAGCCCATTCATTCCTCTAGCTCCCTCTTTCCCACCCCCTCTACCCCACCCTGCTCAACTCTCCCCTCTCCCAGACTCTAACTCCCTGGCGGAATCTTCCAATTTCAGACTTAGACATCAAGGATGTCATAGCCCTAGAAAACAACACTCGGGTAAGCCCATACCGCAGACAAAGCTCTGTTGATCCCGTACTTCAGGACGCTATGTTTGGCACACGGAGGGTAGGTCTGCTGAGAGACTGGTCAAGCAAGGCTCCTGACAACACCTACGATCGCAAGCTGAAGAGCCTCATGGAGAAGGGCACAGAGCCCAAGATAGAGTCAGCCAAGATGCTGAAGCCAGAGGAGGTGCTGAGCTGCCGGTGAGCACCACCGGGGTGCATGGGCAGGCCCAGGACAGCAGTGTGTGAATGCATGCATGCCTGATCATGGAAAGGACAGGCCTAGGACATCAGGCCATAGACACACACTTGGACATGGATGGGACAGGCCTAGAACATCAGGCCATAGACCCACACTTGGACATGGAGGGGGCAGGCCTAAGTCAGCAGTGTGTGAATGCATTCTTGGACATGGAGGGGACCAGCTCAGCCCTACCTGGCCCTAGCTGGCAAGGGATTGCTACAAGGCTAAAACCCTGGGTTTCCCAGCAGTCTTTACTACCAGAGGCTACAAGCAATATATTTACTCCTATTAAAATTCCCCTGAAAGCCGGGCGGTGGTGGCGCACGCCTTTGATCCCAGCACTCGGGAGGCAGAGCCAGGAGGATCTCTGTGAGTTCAAGGCCAGCCTGGGCTACCAAGTGAGTTCCAGGAAAGGCACAAAGCTACACAGAGAAACCCTGTCTCGGAAAAAAAAAAAAAATCCCCTGATGGACAGCCAGGTGGGGGCTGCCATTTTGAGCTCTGCCACTGGAAATCCAAATTTTCCATTTGCCTCACAACAGAAGCCACAGGGATTCATCCAAAGGAAAACACAGGTTGCCTGAGGCTTTTTTCTCATAAAGAAACTGCCGTGAGTCCTTCCACTCTGGTGAATTTGAGCGACAGTATCTGTACTGGTTGCTCTTCCATTGCTCTGGTAAATACCACTACCAAGGCGACTTCTATGAGAATGGGGTTATTTGGGGTTTATGGTTCCAGAGGGATGAGAGAGTCTGTCATGGCAGGGGGGCCCATCAGCACACTTGGTAGCCACAGGCCTGGTGGCGAGAACAAGAAACTGAGAGCTCGTATCTCCAAAGACAAGCAAGAAGCAGGGTACAAACTAGAAGCGGGGTGAGGCTTTTAAGTTCTCAGAGCCCGCCCTCAATTACACACTTCCTCCACTGAGGCCACTCCCTCCTAAACCTCCCCAAACAGTGCCATCCACTGGAGGACCAAGTATTTAAACACCAGAGCCCAGAAGGGACATTTCTCATAGCGTCACTGTCCCCAGTGACCGTCTGCTATGTTTGGGGTTAGATTCCCAAGACAACCATGAACTGTTTGGTTTCTGTCTTCCCCACTTCCTTTTCCACTGCTGGAATGGAACCCGGGTCCTTGCAGGAGCTAGGCAATGTTCCACCACTGAGCCACAGCCCCACCTATCTCTGGCTCACTCTCCACCCATACCATATCACCAGGTCTCCCCTCTGAAAACACCCAAGGCCGGTGTCATCCTTAATGAGGAGTAACAGGCAAGGTTAAAAACCTTTAGCTGAGGAGGAATCGAGGCCACAGGATAACAGGGTCACCCTCGACAAGCTGGCAGCAATATAGCCATCTTGGATGACAGAGCAGCCACAGTGCCCAGGTGTGTGCTGTCCATTGCTCCTGGAGACTAAGAGATGAGGCATGGATGGAGCCAATGAGAGGCCACACCTGACCACTGCCCTCCTCACAGGGACAAGCCATGGTGTAGCTCTCATTGGCTCCACAATGGGGGCTTCTTTCCCAGAGAGAGCAGGAACACTGGGGCAGGTGGCATCTGTAAAGTCATCGGGGAGGCACCTAAGACAAGGGTGAGATGGTGGAGTGGACTCTTAAGGAAGCCACAGGAGAAAGTGCCAACCCACCCACACCTTCCGGGTAGGCTGCCCTGGGGTCAAGGGAACTGGGGCCACTAGCCAAGGCAGTACAGGGGCAGAACCCAAGCACAGGCAAGGCAGGAAGCCCCATGACGACACACAGCTCTTCCCTGTCCCCCAGAACCAGCCTCTGCTAAAGCTGGGACCAAGAAGTCAGCAGATTAGCACACACCGTCATCCCAGCACTCCGGAGTTGAGACAGGAGGATTGTCTCAGCTACCTGAGCTACATCATGAGATCCTGTCTCGGGATAGATAGATAGATAGATAGATAGATAGATAGATAGATAGATAGATAGA
>CABHPP010142410.1:20407-58444 GCA_902168425.1 Peromyscus attwateri | reverse complement strand
CTCTTGCAATTTTTTTGTATTTTCCTCTATATAAGCCTCTATCTTCTTCATGATGTTATTCATAAGGCTGTTTTCTTCTGCCTCTTCCAATTTTTGATGATCAGCTCTAGATGTTGGAGGAGGGCTAGGTTCTGGTGATGCTGTATTGCTCTTCATTTTGTTGTATGTACTTCTACCTGGACGTCTGCCCATCTCCTTGTGTTCGATCTTGGTCTTATCAGCTCACTTGGTGGAGAAAGAGCTGACAGATTCGGGAAGTCTCTCTCTTTTGTCCAGATGGGACTCTCTTCTCCAAATGGGAAGTGCGAGGCAGGTTGGGAGCTCTTGTTCAGATGGGAAGGCCAAAGCAGGATGGGAGCTATTGTCCAGATGGGAAGTCCGAGGCAAGATGGCAGCTCTTGTTCAGAAGAGAAGTCTTTTGTCCAGAAGGGAAGTCCGGGGCAGGATGGGAGCTTTGTCCAGAAGGGAAGTCCGTCCGGGGCAGGATGGGAGCTGGGGGCCGGTCTCTAAGTCTCAGGAAGTGGCGGGGGTCTCCGGGGGTGCTGGACTGGGGGCAGGGCTTGGAGACTGCAGGGGATCTTGGAGAAGGGGACTCTTCCCGGTAGGGGTGGGAGTAGAAGGGAACCTGCCCGCTGGCCAGAACTTGGGGCCAAGGTGCGCAGGTCTTGCCAGGGGTGGCTGGCGCCCAGGGACGGGATCTAGGGTGAGTGATATTCATTTTTCTTATCAGTAAATTTATTTCCATTTTTATAAGCAATGCCCAGTTCTTATTTATGTAATGTTGTGAATGAATAAACCATTTTCAAATTTCAGCCTACCTTTTTATTGATTTATAATACGAGTGTCAAACCAATAAGAAGGAATAGGCTGTGTACATTTAAAATTTTACATCCCCCCAATTTATACCCTCATGTAAAGATAAATATTAAAGACCATAATCCTATGTATATGTTTGTTACTTTATTTCATGTTGTATTCTACTACTACATTCATTTTTTTTCTTGGTTCTAATGGCTTTTTGGTATTACATAGAAATTGTTTACTTTCAAGTTACTTCCCTAAGTGAATTTTCGTTAACTGGCTTAAGATATACATCAACGTGATCTAAGATCTCACAAATTCAGATGTGGGTATTTTCTGTTGTTTGACTTTTCCTAGATTGGGTGTGGGGTATAGGGAAGGGATGGTGGTAAGTAATCAACAAATTCCTACTTACCTCAGACAGGGCACTGACCACAAACCAAAGAAGTGAATGTACTTGAGGCTAGCTTAGTGAACCAGAGTTTGTTGGGTTGTCTGACACAGAGAAGCAGATTGTTACTGAAAAGCCCCACCTAAGCCATGTTGAGGACTCATGACAGCTGCATCCCTCTGCTCTCTATACAACTGTGCAACTCGCTGGCACCTAGGCGAGCAAAACGTTTCTCCTCTCTTGCAGTTGTTATTGCTGATATATCCTTGGAGTAGAACCTTGTGAATCCTTTAAGTTTTAGGAATTGCATGAACCTTCTAAGTTTTCATTAATTCCTGATTTCTGTGAGTCTCCTAGCTGTTTCAAAGAAAAACAAATAGTTCAATTTTCAGGAAATAGCTTCACATGGTGCTTTATAGAAGAATTCTTTGGAGTCATTTAGATACTTAAAAATCTGCACACTAAACATTACCATAGATACAAATACCATAATGTGTCTAAAATGTATTATTGGAAAAGAATACAACTTGCAGTAAGGGACCGAAGTTTGAGTTTAGCCTTTGTTCACTGAAGTTAGAAGGAACTCTTAAGACTATAGGTATTAGATGTCTAGCAAGAAGGGCAAAAATAGTCATCACTATTATCAACTGAGATATTTAAAATATTTAGCTATATACTATAGAAGCTTCCAAAATTGGCCACATGACCATGATTCTCAGGAATGAAATTCTCCATGGCTATGACCTCAGAATACAGGATTTTTTATGCATTTCCTGGGGTTCTGATACCTGAAAGATCTTTTTATTGAATGGCATGCCTTATTTTAACATAGAAGATGCATAAGAATGAAAGCCAGCAGCCACAGTTCTCTTTAGTACCCCTAAGTACTCTTGCAGTTGTGACATAAAAGGAGCTAATCAGGATATTAACTATTAGTCACTAGAAAAGAATGATTTTGAAGTACACCTTTAATGGTGAAACTCTAGAAACTACAAACCAAACTGCTGGTAGACCAATTGCAATTGCCAATGGTTTTTCAGCTCTTCATAACTATTCATCAAAATCCTTCTTCATATTTCAATATTATATCTTATATTACCAGTCTACCCCTGTTCAAAAGCCTCCTGGTTACTCAGTCTTCCACCGTGTTTCAGATTCTTTAAAAGTAGCCTTGTTATTAGTTCCCACATGGGACAACTAGGTATTCTCTTGATTTCCTTTCTAATACTTAAAGAAAGAATTCATCTCTAATTTATATTTTAAATAAAATTTATGAAAGAAGATAACTTTTTTGTGATATATGCTCATTCTTCTATATTTTACCGAATACTTATTATATATGAGAGAAAGTAAATATCACAAATGCAAATATAAATAAGGCAGGGAATTATATTCTATTTGAAGAAAATATAACAAATAAAAATATAGCATGCATTGTGTTGTAGAAATTATGAGAAGTCTGCTGTGTGCATTGAACAGAAATGTGGATATCATGAAAATTACAAATCTCTAATACACATCTCAGAATGAAAAACAAACTTGCTTTAGAAAGTAAGAATATTCTACATTATACCTACCTTAAAGGTGTCTTTGAATCCTCGCTCAGAGCATAACTCTTAGTTGAAATGTAGTTATTTTCATACGTTGATGGTAGATCTGCAAAACTATCTTATCTTTGATGGAATCACTTGTATCAGAAGAAGAAAGGAGAAGGGGTGAGGATGGAGGATCAGAAAACAGCCTTTGCTGTCACTTCCTGTTTTCTTTTTTTTGCCCGCAACTGACTAGTTGTATCTTTTTTTTTTTTTTTTTTTTGTAGTTAAAAGGGAGGTTTATTTTGTGGGGTAACTTACAAGTGAAGGGATAATTGCAGGGTCTGGGAAAGGTGTGTCACAGTCCAGCAGTGTTCTCTGGAGAACTCTGCTCCGTCTACCTCCAGCATCCAGGGTCCAGGAACTTATGTAGTGGGGTCTTCTCTAACTGAACCTGGGTTTGTTTGAAGTGGTGCTTCTGCATTTTGTTTGCACATTGTGATGTTCTTTGCCTGGAAATAATGTGAGGGAAAATTTAAGGAAGATGAGTATTCTTTCAAATCTGTGGCCTGTCTTTGGTATCTTCCCAGTTTTCACTATGACTGCCATTCTATCTACTAAGACACACAACCTATTAATTACTCTAGTGTTTGTTGGGGTGTGTGTGTGTGTGTGTGTGTGTGTGTGTGTGTGTGTGTACTTGTGTATATGCCTCTGTGTATACATTGCCTTGTAAAGGCCAAAGAGGGTGATGGATTCCTTGGAGCTTAAGTTACAGTGTGGATGGTACAAACAGAACTCAGGTCTTCAATAATAACAGTAAGTGCTCATAACTACTGACACATCCCTCTTGTACCCAAGCTTTACTCTCTTTCAGTCCCCTAAATATTTCTTACAAGCATTAAAATACAGTTTGGGAATATATCAGCTTCTTTTGGTTAGCTGCTTTAGGCTGTTCTATCAACTTAGATATATGAGAAAATATGGCAGTGTTAAGATCTTTCATCCATTCATCACTGAATCACAGAAAACATTCAATGGTTTATATTTTTCATAGACATGATCTGTGACTTTTAAACAGTGCTGATTTCTGTAATGAGTTCACTTTAAAATTCTTACAGAATTTTGAATCAGTTTAGCATGGGTACATAGTTCAACAGAATACCCCTGGTCTCTTGTCCATTAGCAGGTAATTTCCCTCTATGAAAAGGCACCTGATAGGTCCTCCAAAACTTACACATTTGTTATTACTAAATTTCTGTGTAAAGAAGTTACTCACTGGGTTAAACTTACATAACATCTTTATTGTTCTTGTCAAGAAGAGGAATATGGGATCAAATTACTTCACACAGTACATTTAACATTATGTTGTAATCTAAAATTATTCTGGTATCTGATATTCCCCACATAATTTCTTCATTGGCAATCAAGAAGAAACTATAAAAACTATTCATATACCTCTTTGATCTTCTTTGGAGTCAAGCAAATCGTGTTTTGATGTCTAAAACTTCGTGCTTTTAGGCGTAAGGCTAAATTCAGGTGCACAAGTATTGACTTGCGCATTCAATTTTCTTTTTACTTTTCTGTGTGACCAACAAGATGGTACCAACCAGTTTAATAAACATAAAATTGGAGAAACCATTAATTTTTTTCTCTCATTTCCAGGTAAGTATGTGAATAAGTTAAAAAAATAGTAAAATTCCTTTTCCTGAGGAAGACAGCTAGGTTTACAATTTTATTCATCACAGTCTTCTCATAAGTAACCAGGGTCACCTCCCAATAAATTTTATTGTCCCTTTAATTGTAATAATGACCCACTTCTCTTCCTCCTCTTACTCTGTTTAGATTAGTAAAAGAATAAAATACTGCATTTACTGCATAAAACAGTTTTACTTCAATGGAGGGGACTTCTCTACCCTTCAAAATGAAATTCCTTTGCTCTCACTGGATTGCCTTATCCAGTCTTAACAGAAGAGGAGGTGCCTAGTCTCACTGTGACTTGCTGTACCATGGCTGCTGTTTCCATGGGAGGCCCACCTGTATCTGAAGAGAAACAGAGAAGGAGGAATGAGTGGGGTGGGGGGAGGGCAGAATGTGGAGGAGTAACTGGGAAGAGGGGAGGGAGGGGAAATTTTGATTGATATATAAAAACAAAATAAAAATAAGCAACAACAAACAAAAATAAAAAAAAAACAAATTCATCTATTACAAAACATTCCTAATAGCATTACCCTGAGAGATGAGTGAATTGAAACATCACCTACAGTTATCCCAAGAGGATCTTTCACTGAGATCAGCTGGAGTATGTCTTCTCACTCCTGTGCCTTCTCTACATTCTCCTCTTCTTCCTTTCTTCTTTGCTTTTCTGGAATCAAACTCACTGCCTTGTGAATTTTAGACAAGTGTCCTACCATGGAGCCATACCTCCCACCCCCAGCCATCCTCCTGTCATTTTTTAAAAAGGTGTGGCGAATTTTGTGTGTGTGTGCTCTAATAAATAAAGCTTGCACAGAGATCAGAGGAAAAAGCCAGCCACTATATTAAACATAAAAGTCAGGCAATGGTAGCACACACCTTTAATCCTAGAATTCGGGAGGCAGAGATTCGTCCATATCTCTATGAGTTCAAGGCCACACTGGGAACAGAGCTAGGCTTGGTGGTGGCACATACTTTAAATTCCAACACTAGTTAACCATAGAGGCCTGGAGGTCTGTACAGATAGACAGGAAGTGATAGAGTTGGGCAGAAAGAGGAAAGTGATGTAGCTGGGTGGAGAGAGGGAGTGATATGGCAGAGCACAGACAGGATATAAGTGTGAGTATACAGGAAGTAGCTCTCTCTGGAGGCTGTGGGTTGGTAAGGAGGTTGGCTGAGGCTTGTCCTTTTCCTCTGATCTCTCTGTTTTCACCCCAATATTTGGCTCTGGGCTTTTTATTTTTATTTTTTTGGGGGGGGGCTTTTTATTAACAAGACCAGTTGGCAATTCCTCTGACAAAATGGTAAGTTCAGTATGATTCTATTCAGATTATTCTTCTCCCCATACCCTATATATTATATCACAAGTAGCTGTTGCTCATCTATTTTCCCTTTGATGGTGTTTGCTTCTTATCTTTTTTCATGAGGTTACCATGAAAATTATAAGAAAACTCTTCATTAAAATAACTGGAATTAGAAAAAGGGGCTTCCCGAAACTTCATGTTTTATATTTTTAATAGAAATTACTTTCCAATATCCTTATTGGCTGAAGGCTAGTGTACATAAAGGAATTGGTATGGGTATTGGGCTTTCATTGCCAAACAGAGGATGCTGTGCTCTGAAGTGTGATAGACTGATCAAAAGCACTTCAGGTACATGCTTTCAATTCAAGACAATACTTGGAAAAACTTGTACAATTAGACTTTTAAATGTCAAGAGTTGTTTAAAATGCATAGGAAATATCCATGTTTCCTGCCTCCATTTGAAATACAATGTGTTGAAACAACTGCAGCCATCCAATGTGTTCAGTGGGCTGTATATCCCGAGGCTACTGGGTTCCAGGAGCTTAATTTTATTATTATAGATTCTTTGCAAATTCACTGTGACTCAAATTGATTCTTCTGTTTCATACCTGAAGTCTTTTCTTTGTGGTGAATTTCATATACAAGTGTGCCTTGTGCCAACAGTGTGATATAGCATACAAGATCAATTATATCTTAGAGTAAATGTACTACAGAGAAACACCATTTTCTTAAGTTCTTTAAACAAACAGAGATAAGTGGATATATATTCTTATTGTTCTGACAACATATAATAATTCCTTCACTAAATATATTGTTTAAATGTTTATGTTAAGCTTGTATTGTTGAAAAAGGATATATAATTCATATAAAAATCTTCTAAGTACATTTATTTTTGAGAATTTCATACATGCATGTAATATTTTTGATTAAACATATGGTCTATTCCCTTTACTCCAGTTTCTCCCCTTTTGCTCTATCATAATTTCCTCCCAATTGGATATGCTCTAACATTCAATTAAAAAGACAACTTAATATGTCCCTTTGCAGTCTGTATGTACACGGTTATAAAACTGCCTACTAGAACATAGGTAGGCCTTCAGGGGCCACATTCCTTAGAAATTTTACTCTTCCTTCCCAGCAATCATCTATTGCCAAAAAATTCTCAGTTATGGGTGGGACTTCATGAGATCATCGCCCATTTATGCTGGGACTTTGTCTGGCTTGGTCTTGTGCATACAGTCATTGAAAATATGAGATTATGTATGCAGTGGCCCTGACATGTTGGCACACAGTGCTTTACTGGAAAAGTACATTCCTCATGGCTCCGATAATCTTCCAGTGCCCTCTTCCATGATGATCCCTGAGACCTTCATGGGATGATTTTGATAGAGACGTCTCATTAAAAGGTGCCTACTCCATAGTTTCTTATTCTCTGTATCTTGAACAATTGCAAATCCCCATTTTACTTTCTATATACTACAGAAAGAAGCTCTCTGATAAAGTTTGAGATATGCATTAATCTGTGGGTACAATGATAAGGAGTTAGAGGACAGTCTAATACTATGACCATTCAGCAGGATAATAATGTTAGGTTTTTACCTAGAACCAATGACCAGTTTTGGGCACAGTTAACAATGTCAGCCATGAGTTCTCACTTGTAGATCACACTTTAAACCCAGTCAGAAAGTGATTGGTTACTCCCATAATATTTTTGCTACTGTTGTTCCAGTGGACATACCTTGTCAGAACAGTCATTTCTGCAACCCACAGGCTTTCACAGCTGAATAAGATTACTGATTATTTTTCTCCCACTGAAGTGTAAATAGAATAGCATTGTAGTATGAAAACTAAATATGAGAAGTGAAATATATGTCGGTACTGGCTTGGTTTTCCATGTCTTATGACTCAGATCTGGAGTATCTTCAACAATAGGATATTATCATCGTATTATAGAAGGCAACCAAGATCGATGATAGTGGCCTGTAAAGTTTAGGAGAGTCTGTTGCACCATATTGACTATGAACTCAAAAACTGGTATACCTTGTCCTCAGATTTTTATTTGATATCTTATAATGTTTAGTAGAGGCATTTTCCCTTGTTATAGAGTGATTCAAGTTGATCCTTTATTACTTATGTGTATGTAAATATTTTAGGAATCTTCTACAGCAGTAGGTTTCCACATGACATTTTCAAAGTTCCTTGGAACTGGTTACCCCTCCACATACTCCTTCCTCTATATTACCCTTTAATCTTCTACCCATTTAACCTTTCCTATTCCATTTTTCCCCTTTACCCATTCATACCACCTGTCATCTTTCCCCTTGAAGAAAACTTGCCTCTCCATTGCTGTGGGATGTTCTGTATGCTCTGAAGGTGTTGCTCTGATTGGTTAATAAATAAAGTGCTGATTGGCCAGTAGCCAGGCAGGAAGTATAGGTGGGACAAAGAGAGAGGAGAATGCTAGGAACAGGAAGGCTGAGAGAGGAAACACTGACAGCTGCCACGATGAGAAGCAGATGTTAAGATACTGGTAAGCCATAAGCCACGTAGCAACTTATAGATTTATAGAAATGGGTTAATTTAAGATATAAGAACTAGATAACAAGAAGCCTGCTATGGCCATACAGTTTATAAGTAATATAAGCTTCTGAGTGATTATTTTATAATTGGGCAGTGGGACTGTGGGGGCTTGGCAAGACCCAGAGAGAAACTCTCCAGCTACACTCCATCATGGCCAACTACTAGTTTATTGACTTTTAGCATAGTTTAAATATACATATCCAAAGTTTTAAAATCATTGTCCACATATGAGAGAGACCATTCTGGGTTTATCATTATAGTCTTATTTACCACATTTATGAGTATTTCTAGCTCCATTTCCTTATCCTGAAATTTATTGATTTAATTTTTCTTACACCTGAATGATATTCCATTGCTTATATGTTCTAAATATTCACTATCAATTCATCATTTAGTAGATATCTCAGCTCTTTCTACTTTCTGAATATTATACATGAGGCAGCAATAAATGTGTATGAACAAATATCTCTGCAATAAGATATATGGATATATTTTCTTTAGTTATATGCCCAAATGTTGTGTATGTGTATAAGTGTGTGCGTGTATGTGTATGTGTGTGTGTGTGTGTGTGTGTGTGTGTGTGTGTGTGTATGGTGATATTTTATTTGTGTACCACAATAAAGCTTATCTGAGTACCAGAAGAAAAAATCAGCCACTATATTAAACACATAAGTCAGGCAATGATAGCACACACCTTTAATCCTAGCATTTGGGAGGCAGAGATTCACCTGGATCTCTGTAAGTTCAAGGCCACACTGGGAACAGAGCCAGGCTGGTGGCACACACATTTAAATTCCAACACTAATTAACTATTGAGGTTTAGAGGTCTGTACAGACAGATAGGAAGTGACAGAGGTGGGCAGAAAGAAGAAATGATGTAACTGGGAACAGAGAGGAAGTAAGATGGCAGGGACAGAAAGGCATATAGATGTAGGTATTTATGATTCCTGACAAACACCACCCAAAGATCAGCTTTGGACTACATACTGCTTAGGACAATTTTGAGATGGCTAGCTGAGATGATACAGCCTCACAGACAACTTGAGCAAGGACTTGAGATAAGCCCTGCACTTACACATTATGCAGAGACTGGACAACAAATGATACAGCTATCTTTCCCAGGACTTGACAATTAACTCAAAATTTTTTTGTTGGGATCCCCTAAAGATGCCTTTGCCCCCAGACAGCAGAAATTATTGAATCTGCTCTGAAAAAAAAAAGTTATAGAAATGACAGAATAAAGGGTAGATTATTGAATATACTCTGAGAAAAAAAAAGAGAGAACATGGATATGATATGACAAAAAGGTAGATTATTGAATGTACTTTTAGAAGGCAACTACTAGTTTTAAATATTTTACATTCAATTGGATTTTTTTATATTGTATACAAATTTTGTATATTGATACATGTTGGGGACCTAAAGTTGGATGACTGCGCTGTGACCTTTCTTGCTTGGATGATCTGACGTAACTACACCCTTGACAACCGTTACTAAGTTACAAAAAACAATAACTCCTGGAAAAACCACAAAATGTACCTTTAGATTAATGTACTTTCAGATTGACTTCCTGGAGTATGTTCGGTTGGTCAGTTGCACAAGCATTGGACCAAAGAGACCTCTCCTTGACTCTATTCTTCAAAGAAACCTCACCTGGACCCTATTATTCAAACTTTCATCCCCCCTTTCCCCTATCCATTTCTCCCATCTCCCAGCATATATAAACCTGCTTCCCCTTGCAATAAATGAGACCTTGACACAACTCAGACTGACTCTGTCTTTTTATGTGCCACCTTTCTCTCTCACCCCTATTGGTCCTTTAGGAGGTGCCTCCTCGAGTCCCACCAAATAACCTGGCCTGCTGGATGGGTCAGATACAAATTTGAGGTTGATTTTTGTTAGAAAATACTGTGCATATATTTCTAATTTTGCTCAACTGCATGTAGTTCATTTAACAATGTCATGCGATTTGCTAGTCCTTGAAAGTTATTATTATCAACTAATTAAGATATAAAGACTGGTAAGTTAGTAGTCTGCTGTGGGATGTTCTGTATGGCAAATGTGTTGCTAATAAAACACTGATTGGCCAGTGGCTAGGCAGGAAGTAGGCAGGACTAACAGAGAGAATTAAAAGAGCAGGAAGGCAGAAGGAGTCACTGCCTGCCAGCCAGCAACCGCCAGGACAAGCAGCATGTAAAGATGCCGATAAGCCACGAGCCATGTGGCAAGGTATAGATTTATGGAAATGGATAACTTAAGATATAAGGACAGTTAGCAAGAAGCCTGCCACGGCCATACAGTTTATAAGCAATAGAAGTCTCTGTGTTTCCTTGGTTGGGTCTGAGCGGCTGTGGGACTGGCAGGTGAAAGAGATTTATCCTGACTGTGGGCCAGGCAGGAAAACTCTAGCAACAGTAGTCATTACAATGGAACTTGTAGTAATATTAGGTATGTTTTCAAGGTCAAGTAGAGATATATTTTAGATAGACAAGTCATCTTCAAACACTTCAGAGATCTGCAAATTTTTTTTTCTTCTTTTAATTACTATGAGACATGTCTGCTCCTGGCAGCACCAATCCAATCTACTTCAGAGAAGGTTATGGGAATTAAGGAATCTTCATATGGGGTTTACTTTCACTGTGGTAAAAGTTAGCCACTGGGCAAGAAAGTGCCCTTGCATCAGCTGCTGACAATATGCTGTCCAAAATGGACAAGTAGGACACAAAATAAAGGACTGCCAATCCTTGCCAAGACAAGGTAGGAAGGCTCTTTAGAAAATTCTGCTTCACAGATGAGTCTATCAGATCTGCTAAGCCTGTAGGCTGAAGAATGGATGCCCCAACATTGCAGAGAAACCTCGGGTGACTGTCCAGGAATCTGGCTATTTCTGTCACAACTCACATTTTTTGGAAATCTTCTTTGCACTTCCTGTTTTACTAGATAATATTTCCTTCTCTGAGGGAGTTGAAGATTAGATAGTTATAGTTTTCCTTGTTAACAATTTCAGAAAAGGAACTTACTAAAGACATGTAAAGTATAGAAGTTTGAAAGACATCAAAAAATATTTTTCAGTTGAGAATACAAGTTAGGATAGAAAGTGAATTAGTTACATTTTGGACTTTCCAAAATAGGATAGATAAAAGAATATTTTTGCTGAATTTGTCAAATGCAAATGGATTAGACATTGTTTATGTAATTATTGCTTGTATATACTATATATAGTTATTGTAGTTATTGTATATAATTTTTATTATATTAGTTATAATTTTTATTTTAGATGAAAAAAGGGGAAATGTGGTGATATTTTATTTGTGCATCTCAATAAAGCTTATCTGATGATCAGAGGAAAAAAACCAGCCACTATATTAAATGTAGAAGTCAGGCAGTGGTAGCACACACCTTTAATCTTAGCATTAGGGAGGCAGAGATTCATCCGAATCTTTATGAGTTCAAGGGCACACAGGGAACAGAGCCAGGAGCGGTGTCATACACCTTTAAATCCTAACACTAGTTAACCAAAGAGGTCTGGAGGTCTTTAGAGACAGACAGGAAGTGATAGAACTGGGCAGAAAGAGGAAGTGATATAGCTGGGTGCGGAGAGGAAGTGAGATGGCAGGGATGGAAAAGCATATAGGTGTTAGTACACAGGAAGTATGTCTCTCTTTGGACTATTTCTAGTGGTAAGAATGTGGTTGGTTTCTTTATGCCTTCCTGATCTCTCAGTTTTTACCCCAATATCTGGCTCTGGGATTTTTATTAATAAGACCATTTAGCAATTCATTATATATATATATATGTGTGTGTGTATGTGTGTGTGTGTGTATAAATATATTTATAATATATATAATGTATATATATGTATATATATATATATATATATATATATATATATATTTCTAGCTTTTTGAGGAAACTCCACTTTGATTTCCATAGTGTTTGTTTCAGTTTTCACTACTACTATCATTAACTAAATATTTCCTTTTTCCCACATCCACATCATCATTTGTTTTCATTCTAATTGGGGTGAGATTAAATCTCAAAGTGATTTTAATTTGCTTTTCCCTGATATTATCATGGACATTCAAAAATATTTTTCAACCATTTGTATTTTTTCTTTTGAGATTTCTCTGTTTAGTTCCATTTAATTGGATTATTGCTTTTTGATGTTTAGTTTTTGTTGTTGTTTGCTTCGTGTTTTAGATATAACTTATAACATTTTAAACCATTGTGTAGGGTACTTGAAATGATGGTTTCTTTTCTGTAGAAAAGGTACTTTTCTCATTAGGAATTTCATTTACTGAAGAAAAGAAAATTCACATATGCATTCATTTTTCTTTTTCCCATTATTCCCATCCATTCCATTCTTTCATACACATCACTTCCTTACATTCATGTCTATTCAAATTGTCTTTTGTCCCACTGGGTTTAATCAGGACTGACTGCATGATCAATGAGCACTCATCAAAATTCAGTGGCTCTTTTCTAGCAGAAGTTATTGATAGCCAACCACTCAGCACTAAACCGTGGGGCCTGATTGTTACACGAATTGCAAAATGTTCTTAAAACCCAGAACCAGATATCAGGGTGAAAGCTGAAAGATCAGAGAAGCAGGGCAAGCCACAGTCACCACCTCTTACCTCACCAACTCCTCAGCCTAAAAGAGCCTTTAGCCGAAAATACATCCTCTGCCAAAAAGCATTGGTTCCTGTCTCCTCAGGCCTAATTATATCTTTCTCCTCTCACCATATCACTTCCTTCTTAGTGCTGGGGTTAAAGGCATGTGACTTTTCAGCAATGTATCCTGAGCCCAAGGAATGATACAGTCAGATCTCAACATCTTGGAGAAACATAAATCTCTGCATTCACCATCTCTCACTTAACAAATGTTTGTGTGATTAAGGATGAGAGTAGATTTTTGTCTATGGGTATAAAATATTTAAATATCAGCTTGTGATATGTGAATCTAGTTAAATATTTGTTTAACTGGAATATGTTGTTTATTAGGCATCAGTTACCTCCTGTGGAATAGGTCTTATATTCAATCAGAGGTGCTGGGTTAACCCCCCCCCCCCAAAAAAAAAAAAAACATACCACTCTTGAACAAGTTGACATGTGATAATATGTATGGTAATTTGCTTAGTTCTCAGATTGTAGCTGACTAATATTATTGATGACTTTTGTCCCCGTCACTCCATGGCAATTTCTAACACTTGGAAAAGTATATAATGTGGAGGCAGTTTAGTTACATCTTTCTTCATATCTTGACAATGAAGTATGTGGTGCCTTGAATAACATATCACTTCTCTAGGACAGCTGGGAACCTAAGATTATTGACAACGGTCTGCATCATCTTTTGATCCTCTGGGGTTTCCATGAGGAGTTATCTCCTACCTCGAAGAGCGAATTTTGTATGTAATGTACTTCATCTAGAAATAACATTATCTAGGCTTTAAAGGCAACTATTCAGTTCTATTTGTGTTTTTCTTTTTGATTACAGAATAGTAGATTTCCATGTGCCTTTTTCTAATCTTTTCTTCCACTTCCTCTTCTGCCCGGTCTAGCCAAGCATCAATTAATCATTTCCTTCAATTATATTACCCCTTTCTACTTTCAATTAGTCTAGTTCTCTTTCCCCCAGTGTCAAGGGAACCCCTTTTGTCTGGTGTTCTTTTCAGTTTCTTGGTTTCTATAGGAACTACAAATTAAATTAGGATAAATGAAATGTCAAGTCCAGGCTGGAAATATGAAGCATTTGTACTTCTGTGTTTTTCTTATCTCATTCACTTTATGTACTTTTTTTCCAATTCTGTCCATTTCTTTGAAAATTACTTTTGTCTTTTTGGTAAAATAAAATTCCATTGTATATGTGTACAAAATTTTCATTATCAGTTCACTAGTGAGTACTCAACTATACTGTTTATTTCCCACATACTGTGAATAGAACAATTAGCATGAATGGAAAAGTATCTTTGTATTATGATATAGAGTATTTTGGGTATGTGACCCAAATTTATGTACATAAGTCCTATGGTGTTATTTTTAGTGTATTGAGAAATTTTTAGACTGGTTTCTACATGACTTCACCAGCTTACACTCCCACCAAAAATTTATATGTTCTCTTTTCTGTGCATTCACACCAGAATTGGTTGCTATTTTGATATTCTTAATGATAGCCATTCTTTCTGGGTGAGATTCATCATTCCTTCATGATAAAAATTCTGTAGAGGATAAGAATATTTGGAACATTCTTTAATATAATAAAAATTAAATTATATTTTTAAAAAGTACATCAAACAACACAAGAAATAAAAAAATACAATGAAGATCAGGGACACTTCTTTTATTTATTAGTAAATTGTACTCAGAATTAGTAAGATCAGTATAATGAGAATAAAATAAAATTGATATAAAATAAGGGGGATAAACAAATGAAATGATTATTTATGTAAATGCTCTTTTAAACTCCAAGAATAAATATACTCAGAGAGGTAGCAGCATATCAATAGGTAGATCAATATCCTTTCTATTTACAAATAACAAACTTACTGAAAATGATATCAGGCAATCGGTCTTATCCACAATAATCACAATAAAAATAACATACCTTGGATAAATCGAAGGAAATACAGTAACTCCACAATGAAAAATTTAAGACACTGAAGAATGAAATCGAGAAAGACTCTACAAGATAGATTTCTCATGCTCGTGCAAAGGAGGGATCAGTCTTATAGAAATAGGCATCCTATCCAAAGGAATCTACATATTGAGTGTAAACTAATCAAAATTCTAATGTCATTATTTATGAACATAGAAAAGCTAACAAAAGAATATATGAAGGCACAAAAGAGTGATGCTACACAAAAATCCTGACCAAAAATAGCATTTTATGGTATTTCACTATACCCAATTTCTAATTGTATACAGAACCATATTAATAAAACCAGCATTGTACTGGCAGAAAATGGACACATACATCAACAGAATAGAATTAAAAACCAATATATAAATCCACAAAACTACAATTAACTGATTTTGATAAGATGCCAGGCATACACTGGAATGAAGATAGCTACTTCAACAAATGATGCTGGGAAGACTGGGTTTCACCACGTGGAAAATGAAATGAAGCCATTATTTGTCACCCTGTACAAATTTAACTCCTAAAGGATCAATGACCTCAACATAAAACCCACCCTTTGAGACTGCCAGAAGTAAAACTAAGGAATATGCTTCAGTTGATATGCATAGGTAAGAATTTTCTGAATAAGAATTCAGTAGCACTAGGAATAAGACTAACAATTGGAAAATGGGATTTAATTAAACTAAAATCCTCCATACAAGGGAAGATGCCATTCAAAGAAGAGGCAGTCTTTAGATTGAGAGAAAAAAAATTTTCATCTACACTTATTATAGAAAATTGGAATCTAGAATGTATAATCAAATCAATAAAACTAAACAGTAAGAAAATAAAGAACATAATTGAAAAATGGGCTATGAAGCAGAACAGAAATAAAAATAATAATTAAAAGAGAGGAAATACGACTGTCAACTGTGTCAGCATGATAGAAGCTAAAGTCATCTGAGAAGAGGAAAAGAACATCAAATGAGAAATTTTCTCCATCAGATCAGTGTGTAGGGAGGTTTTATAGGGAATCTACTTGACTAATGATCAATATGGGAGGGTCCAGTCTACTGTGGATGGTGCCTCCTGAAGTAGGTGGTGCCTGGTTATATATAATGCAAGCAGAGCAGGTATGAGGAAAATTGTAAGCAATCAGCCTTCCTCTGTTTCAGTTCCTGACTTCAATTTCCTAACTTACTTTAGTTACTTCCTTAGCTTTTCTCAATAGCTGATTATTAGTGTTTATGATTATGATTATTTATTTGTTATAAGCCAAATAAATCCTTCCTTCACTAAATTGCTTTATGTATCTGTCTTTATCACAGTAACTGAAAGAAAACAGAGAGCTATGAATACATGAAAAATGTTCTCCACATGCTTAGTCATCAAGAGAATGAAGTTTAAAACAACTTGAAAATTCTATCTTGCCCAAGTCTGAATGGCCATCACCAGGAATACAAAAGATTAGCAAATATTAGTGTGGAAATAGGAAAAAAGGAGCAGTGTTATGCAATCACAATGGGAGTATAAACCGATGCTGCCACTTCAGATATATCTGGAGGCTTCTGAAAAAAATAGGACTAGAAACACAGTATGATTCAAATACACTACCCCTGGGCATATATGCAAGGACTTCCTTCACTACAATAGAGATATGTGGTTATACATATTCATAGCTGCTGTATTCACAGAAGATGGGAAATGAAGTCAATCTACATGTTCATCAACAGATGGATGGACTAGGGAAAAAATGTAATCAGTTGCGTGTAAAAAATCTGAAATTTGCAAATAAATTGATGGAACCAGAAAATATAACTGAAGCCTAGAACTAGAAAAGGACCTCTGGGAGGCAAATTAATTGAGGGGCTTGGTAAATTATACATAAATACAATATCAAAAAGTGGAAAAACTGTGGGTGGAAAGGCTAACCCAGGGAGGAACTTGCATAAGAAGGGAATTGGCCACTGCTCACCCTAAGCAAGTGTGTAAGGAAAACAATATGGAAGATAAATAACTCACAAGCCAACTAAAATATTTAATTGGAGGAAGTTGGCGGAATGTGTACAATGTTAGAAGAGGCAGGAATACTAGAATTTTTCGTATTAAGTGGGAATGGGGTTGGAAAATGTGGGAGAGTGGGGTATATCATGTGGATTACCTAAACGAAGGATGTTTGAAAATATCTATGGAAATTCACTATTTAGAAAGCTAATTTGAAAATTAATATAATTTTTAAACTAGGTTCACACTAAATTAACATGCATGAGTAGACAATTTGGGGACTAGAAGACCTGGGTGATTGAAGTTTCCAGTTCATGACATTGGGTACTTGTTTCACAGTTAGGTAGAAACCATGTCTGATTTAGGGTTGAGTACTCAGTTTCTTACTCTTGGCTTTTTATGCAGGTATACATCTCTCCTTTGACTGTTACCTACTGCCAAGTTGACCAAAGAAAGAAAATCATGGAGAAAGGAGCAGAAAGATTGTAATAGCTGGATGGTGGATTATTGCAAGAAGTTTTTTGAAGTGCATACTGCTGGACTGGCTACTGTGCTTGTGTGGTCACTGTAGCTGTGGTGACCTGAGCAACATCTAAAAAATTCAAGCTAGCCTAAATTCCAGCATAGATGTGGAGGCTCCAACGTTCACTGTAAATAGCTGCTGGTTGATGATGTATTTTTTTTTCCTATTGATAGATTCCATATACTCAATGGATGGTCCTACATGTACATACCTAGGTCATATAACTACATACACCACACACACACACACACACACACACACACACACACATACGCAAAGTGTATATAACCCTAATTGGACTTTGTGTATCAAACAAACAAACAAATCAAGCAAAAAAGATCATATGAAGTCAAGGAGAGACTGTCCTTGCAGTGGATAGGGTGGATAGGATCATGTTTTATTTTATACATGCAGGTAATACACATAGTATATAGAAAAAAACAAATATTATAAAGGAATTTAGAAGTAGTTTTAATCTCCATTTCCCTTACCACTGAAGATGCATTTTGTATTTCTTCTTTTGAGAACTCTGTTTAGTATAATACCTCAGTTTGTAATTTGGTTGAATGTTTTCCTATTGTTTAGAATCTTTGGTGATGTTATATTTTGTAAATATTCAGTATTTAGCACACAATGAAAATTTATTTTTAAATTACAAAGGAAATAAATGACACATTTGTGTGACTTTGAGTTTCCCCTATAAAGAATACAATTTGAAATTTAAACGAGATATGGCTGAACCATCTTAAGAAAGAGGCTGAAGCATGGTCATTAAAGGATATCTATTATATTTCTCTCTTCCAGGATTTCCAAGTTGTTCACTGAAGGCCTGTGTGTGCAGCTTGTTTCCTTACTATGGGGAAGTGATTAACAATGCTGCTGAGCTCTGATGCAGTTATCTGAGGATAGAAAAGGCAAGAGATTAGGAAACATTACTGAGGGATTATAAATATCTAATAATACCAAACCAGACCATAATTACCTCTCTGGGAGTCACAAAATAAAAATCACAACATTAAAACAAACAAAAGGCCACATTATGGCAAGATAGTCTTTTTAAAAGTAAGCTTTTCCTGGGGACAGATTCAATGTCGCTCTTTTCATGTTGTGATTTTTTTTGTTTGTTAATATATAGCTTAGTTTATCTCACAGTTGATTTTCTAATTTACCCACAATAAAATTTGTTAATATGCTTTGGGGATCTAATGGATTAAAACATTTTGTAATAATTTTTTACATTTTATGTTGTTATCTATTAGTTTAATTTGTCCAGTATTTATAATTTTTCAGGTTTTATATATTGTGAATTGTAATATAAAGCAAACAAACAAGTTATCAAGTACTGTTTATTATTAGAAGAATGTCCATGTTTTATAAATAGCATGTAGAGAATTGTTATAATTTAACAATTAAGCATAATGAACAAATCAATAAATATTTGCAATAAATTATATTTTGTTTGAGTTCTGAAATAATAAATTCATATAAAAGATGACTTCCATCCTATATAATAATTTTAGATTTTATATAAAATTTTATGCAGATGATTAAGTTAAAAAGATATAAAACACATCTTTGAATAAAGTGATTTTTTTATTTGATGTTAGTATTTTAAAAATTACTTTATACTTTCTTTGTTCTATCAACAGAAAAGAAAATTGTTCAATTACAGAGCATTAATACAAAATCACACCTAATGCTTATTCACTCTCTATCATATTAACATGCTATTTTGTAAGTTTTTATTTATAAGATAGTTTTATGCAGTAATTGAATTTCACACATATTAATGAGTACAACATAGTTTTAGTTTACAGGGTAAATGACTGTGGGTGCCCAATCACAACTGATATATCTGCAAAGCCATGTTTTGATGGGCATTACAATATTATAGCATAATCTAGGCTTTTTGACATAAAATTGATCACTAATTTTACCTAACAGATAAAAACTTCTTCCCACAAAATATATACTACGTATCTTCTGGTTTCTATACTAAGGAGAATTCAGCCAAACTCAAAGCTAACCAAAATAATGGCTTTACATTGATGTACGTTTAGAACATTTACATTTATTTCGCCTTAACAAAGCATTACTATGGTTTGATAAACAGGTAATCTCTAAGTACTACTGTAATATTTTTTCTTTCTTATATAGTATCTTACTTCAAATTATATAAAATAAACAAGCTATCAGTCAACGTGATGTTAAATTAAACAGCATCCTAACTAATACTGTCCTGAAAATAACTACGTTGATGGATTAAATATATCTTCCACATATCCATTATATATGTACATAGAATTTAACTTAATTTATTGTATTAAGTATCCAGTTCACATATGACAAATGCATTAAAAGAACATTGGCTTCTTGACACTTTTGTTGGGAAACAAGGTAATAATGAAACATGACTGGCAGATAAAGAATCAACCTAAAGTATTCCAGGCATTTGAAAAGTAAAGTCTAGACATGGTCCAAATGGGAATTTTCTAGTACAAAATATGGATATCAAAAAATGTATTCTAAATTTAAAATTGGCCTTAGGATAGAACTGAATATTCAAATACGGTGTTGGCAGATGTTCCTTGTATAGCTATAGCCAAATAGTCAATAGAGTTGAAAGTTTACAGCTCTTTAACTTCTTTACAAACACTTTTGTTTTAAGACTTCCATTCAGACCTGTGGGCAAAATCCAGATGTGTGAAAAGGCTTTTTAATACATTTTTTAACTCAACCTGCAAACAGAAGTACACTTTGAAAATAAGCAAAATAGCGCCTAGACACATTTTCAACTTGGCTTCTCTTTTCCTTCTTCTCTTTTTTCAAAATTAGAGGTCATTTTATTTATCTCTTTGTTATTCATAAGCACTTGGACAATTGTCGGGTTTTTCTCCTTCTCACAAGTGGCTCGATGGGGGAGGGATGAGAGAGATGGTGTCAGGAGGAAGCAGTCTCCAAAGACCAGCGTCAAGGTGCAGATCTGGTTTAATGTGTATATTCACTGGCATATTTGCATACAATACCCAATCAGCTAAGGTCATATCAAGTTACTGTCCAATGAGTCTGAATGACACACAACTTGTGTTACCTGTGTGTGTGTGTGTGTGTGTGTGTGTGTGTGTGTGTATGTGTGTGTGTGTGTGGTAGTATGACCAGGCAGTGTGTCTGCAGACAAAGGGTAGGAAGCAGTCAACACCCTGGGCTTTAGTGTCAAGTTAGAAGGTCTCCAGTTAGCTTGATGCCATTGTGAGTCATGTAGTATTCCAGACACATGCCTGCTCAAACAGCTGCAGGAGGTGTTTGCACTTCTCACCTTCTCTGACTTTTAGTGACACCATATGAACAGAGACTGATCCCTCAGACAATTATAGTAGCCTGTGAATATATGTATGTATGTATATGTGCATGTATAACCTTTACTTAAGCCTGAAAATCTCTAACTCATGAATGAATATCTCTATAAATCATGGTTCACATGGCTATAATTTTTTTTAACACTGTATTTTAATTACAGAGTTTTTTCCCTTTCCTCTCTCCAAAAACTCTCATATCTCCTCCTTGCTCTCCTTCACATTTATGGCTTCTTTTTTGATCAAGTGTTATTGCAAATATTTATGTACATGTATTGATATATATATCCTAAAAATAACTTGTTGAGTCGATACAATGTTACCTGTATGTTTTCAGGGCTGATGATTTGGCACTGGACAACCAATTGAAGTACTCTTTCCTGAAAAGTCCACCTCTCATACTCCCAGCTTCATGCAGATTCCTTTTATCCTTTGTGTATGGTTGAGGTCTACTGGGCGGACTTCCCTGTTCAAGTTTAATTAAGAAGATAGATACATGTAAATACAAACATTTTATTTAACTTATTTCTGTCTATTTAATTTTTAACATAGTAGAAGGAAAAGGGTCCCAAGAACAGGCAAAAGAAGCAGAGACACTCCCACTGTTAGGAATTCCACAAGAACACCAACCATAGTGTATATACAGAGGACCTAGGTCGGACTGATGCAGGTTTCATGATTGTCACTTCAGTCTTTGTGAACCTCTATGAGAACTGCTTAGTTGATTTTGTGGACTATGCTATGCTGATGTCCTAGACCCTTCTGACTCCTACAGTCCTTCCTCCACCTTTCCTTCAGGGTTTACTGAACTCTGCATAGTGTTTGACTGTGGGTCTCTGCATCTACTCCCATCAGTTGTTGTATGAAGTCTCTCTAATGATAATTGGGATAAGCACTGATCTATGAGTATAACAGAATATCATTAGGAATCATTTCATTGACTTTTTGTTTTTTATTTGTCGTGTTTGGTTGTATCCTAGGTCTCTGCCATATTCAGCCTTTGGTTCCTATTCATGCAGGCAGTGTCAGACATGGGCACTCTTTTGAGGCGTGTACCTCATGTTGGACCAGTAATTAGTTGGCCTATCCCATAAATTCTGAGCCACCATTGCCCTGGCCTGTCTTGCAGGCAGGTCAGGTTATAAGTCTATGGTTTGGTACCTGGTTTGGTGTCCCAGTCTCACCATTGGAAGCTTTGATTGTTTAGAGAAGATATCCAGTTCAGGCTGGTTCTGTATGCCCCATTACTAGGAGTCTCTCCTAGGGTCTTCCCTGTAGATTCTAGGGTGTTTCCAGTGCACTAAGTTTTCACATCACCTCCCAGATACCCCCCAATTTTGGTTGTCTCAGAAGCCTACAGTGAATTTATTTTTTAATGTGGAAAGGGGAGTTCTTTTTGAAGTCACATCATTATAAAGACTTGAAGACTTCTTTTTATTTTTTTTAATATTTTATTTTATAATTAACTTAATTTCATATATCAGCCATGTATTCCCTCATCCTCCCTCCTCCCACCCCCCAGCCCTCTCCCCCAATCCACCACCCATTCCCACCTCCTCCAAGGTGAGGTCTCCCCTGTGGAGTCAGTCCAACCTGATAGACTCAGCCGAGGCAGATCCAGTCCCCTCCACCCTTCACCAAAGCTGAGCAAAGTGTCCCAGCATAGGCCCTAGGTTCCAAAAAGCTAGCCCATGCACCAAGGACAGGTCCCGGCTCCACTACCTGGGGGCCTCCCAAACAGTTCAAGCTCATCTATTGTCTCACTTATCCAGAGGGCCTGGTCCAGTTCCATGGGGGCTCCTCAGGCATTGGTTCACAGTTCATGTGTTTTCACTAGTTTGACAATTTTCCCTGTGCTTTTTCCAATCATGGTCTCGATATCTCTCACTCATACATTCCTTCCTCTCTCTTTCCGATTGGACTCCCAGAGCTCCACCTGGGGTTTGGCCGTGGATCTCTGCATCTGCTTCCATCAGACACTGGATCAGAGTTTTATCATGACAGCCAGGGTGTTCGGCCATCCGATCCCAGAGCAGGTCAGCTCAGGGACTCTCTCGACCATTGTGAGTAGTCTACAGTGGAGGTATCTTTGTGGATTTCTGGGGACCTGGCAGGGCATGCTGGTAGGATTTGCTGAAGGAGGCAGAGGCAAGAGGATCACGAGTTCAAGGCCAGCCTGGACTTGAAAACTCTTATAGATATTGAAGATAAGGAATGAAACCAGAGGAAATGAAGTGGAAGTTCGTAGCTATCAGTGTACTGGAGAGGAGCATCAATACACTTTAGGTCAGTTAAAAACAAACAGGAGAAGAGTTGTGATTTGGGGTAGGCTATTTCAAATAGGATTCTTATACTCATTGGCGTTTCTTATTCAACTTTGGAAGGATATGGGCACTTTGGTATTATTGATGCTAAAGAAGATAATGAATTCCTTTAGCAGACACTGATGGGGAGCAATGACCACCTGCTGACCATCTTTGTAGATATGAATTATTTTTAAGAATTTATCTTTATTTTTGATTATATTTATAAAGGTAGATAGATAGATGATAGATAGATAGATATTTTTGTCTCTCTCTATATGCCTGCCCCTCCGCGCCCCCCCCCCCCCCCCTGTGTGTGTGTGTGTGTGTGTGTGTGTGTGTGTATGTGTGTGTGCTGTGCTGTGGGATAATGCTTTTGTACACTGGTTTAATAAAATGCTGATTGGCCACTAGTCAGGCAGGAATTATAGGTGGAATAAGCAGACAAAGAGAATGCTGGGAAGAGGAAGACTGAGTCAGTAGATGCCAGCCCGTTGTCCAGGGAGCAGCATGTAATGGCACACAGGTAAAGCCATAGAAAATGTGGTGACATATAGATTAACAGAAATGGGCTGAGTTTAAGTGCAAGAGGTAGTTAATACTAAGCCTGAACTAATGGCCAAGCAGTTATAATTAACATAAGCCTCTGTGTGTTTACTTAGGTCCAAGTGGCTACAGGACTGGCAGATGAGAGAGATTTGTCCTGACTGCGGGCCAGACGGGACACAGGAAAACCTCCAGCTACAAATGGTACCCTGCTGTGGGATGTTCTGTATGGCAAATGTGTTGCTAATAAAGCACTGATTGGCCAGTGGCTAGGCAGGAAGTAGGCGGGACTAACAGAGAGAATTAAAAGAGCAGGAAGGCAGAAGGAGACTGCCTGCCAGCCTGCCAGCCTGCCAGCCAGCCAGCCAGCCAGCCAGCCGCCGCCAGGACAAGCAGCATGTAAAGATGCCGGTAAGCCACGAGCCATGTGGCAAGTTATAGAATTATAGAAATGGATTAATTTAAGATATAAGAACAGTAGCAAGAAGCCTGCCACGGCCATACAGTTTGTAAGCAATATAAGTCTCTGTGTTTACTTGGTTGGGTCTGAGCGGCTGTGGGACTGGCAGGTGAAAGAAATTTATCCTGACAGTGGGCCAGGCAGGAAAACTCTAGCTACAGTACCCAACGTGGGGCTCAAACCCATGACCCTGAGATTAAGGGTCTCATGCTCTACTGACTGAGCTAGTCGGGCAGTCTTCAAGCCAGACCTCCTAAACCTTAACAGATGGTACGTATCAACAAAGCTTATAATCAGTCTTCCCAGGAATTGACCATTATCTCAAATTTTCTCAGGTTCCCCATAAGACTACCAGCACCCCCTATCATCAGGAAGTAGCTTAGAAAACTATGTCCACATTCCCAAAAATGGATTATGAATGTTTGTCTTTGTTTAGGTTGTTGGTTACAAATTGTTATTAGTCATAGTCAATCTCTTTCTAAAAGAAGAAAGGGGACAAGATATGGAAATATAGGATATAGATATGAGAGGATAAAAGGGTGGATTGTTGAACCTACTTTTAAAGAGCAACTTGTTTAAAATTGTAAATGTTTTACATTGGTATAGAATTTAGTTTATTGATACAAATTTACAGTTGATTTTGTTATACTATATATATATATATATTTCTACTCTCATTTAAGGTATTATGTTTATGTAACTCATTTAAATTGTAATGGATAATTAAATACAGATTAATAATTAGACTTCTATGATAGTCTAACTTACAGTTATGTTGTTTTCATATATATGTATATATATACATATATACATACATATATATATATATATATATATATATATATATTTCAGTTAGGTAGGTAATCTTCAAACACTTCAAAGACCTACAGAATATGGCATTTAAAGTGTTTTAAAAAGTTAGACTATCTGGACAATGAGACACATCTGTCCCTGGCAGCACCAATTTACTTCAAAGAGAAAGATGGCCATCAAAGACACAGTATATGGAGTTTATCTTCTTCTTGGCAAAAATAGCCATTTGGGCAAGAAACTGCTCTTTCCTGGACTGCTTGACAAAATGCTGTATAAAATGGATATGCAGGACCCATAGGAATGTGACCACTGAACTTTGCAAGACAAAATGGTTCTTCAGGGTTCCGCTTCGCAGAGGAGACTGCCAAATATTCTACAGGACACACGGAGAAGCAATTAAGAAACTCAAGTCCTATAGGCTGAAGATGGATGCCCTAACATTGCAGATGGACTTTAGGTGACTGTCCAGGCAGCCAGTCATTCTAGATTTTTGGAAGTTGCTTATAATGTTCTTCCTATTTACTTAAGTAATATTACATCCTTCTGAGGTCTTTGATGTAATTGAAGACTATATAGTTATAATTATGGTTTTCCTTGGTTAGGATAAGAGAAAGGTAGATATGAAACCTTGGACTCACAAATATAGGATAAATAAAATATCTTCTTTAAATTTGCCAAATATAAAGAGACTAGATATTGTAACTATAATTCTTGCTTGATAACTGTTTTGCTATATATAATTTTACTATGTTAAAGTTAAAACTTTCCTTTTTAATTGAACAGTAAAGGGGAAATGCTGTGATATAATGCTTTTGTACACTGGTTTAATAAAATGCTGATTGGCCACTAGTCAGGCAGGAATTATAGGTGGAATAAGCAGACAAAGAGAATGCTGGGAAGAAAAAGGCTGAGTCAGTAGATGCCAGCCCACTGTCCAGGGAGCAGCATGTAATGGCACACAGGTAAAGCCATAGAAAATGTGGTGACATATAGATTAACAGAAATGGGCTGAGTTTAAGTGCAAGAGGTAGTTAATACTAAGCCTGAACTAATGGCCAAGCAGTTATAATTAACATAAGCCTCTGTGTGTTTACTTGGGTCCAAGCAGCTGCAGGACTGGCAGATGAGAGAGATTTGTCCTGACCATGGGCCAGGTGGGACACAAGAAAACTTCTAGCTACATGAACATGTGTATAAATGAGTGTAATTAATGCCTGTACAAACCAAAAAAAAAAATGATGGCAGATCTTTGGGAGCTGTAGTTAGAGCTGACTGTGAGCCATTGGAAGATGGTGCTGTGAATTGAATCAACATCTTCTGGAAGAACAGGATGGAGTTTTAACAATGGAGCCATCCCTCCAGTCATGAGGATACTGATTCTTAACTCTTTAAGGTAATAGGCCATGTATGGTTCATTGTTTAACCTAATATACAGACTTATTTCAGAATGAATTAGCAAAAACACACAAAATTGCAGGAATCTAAAACAAAGCATTTAATTTTAATAGGTTTTTAATAATTATTGTATTTTTATTGAAAATGTTACAGATGTTGATGTGTTAGTTACTGATTTTCCATGTCACTACTAATTTTTTTTAATTTCTAGGAATAATTCATATCAAATTTGAAAAAGTGATCATGAATGCAATTATTGAGGTTGTAAGCAATTTCCCCAACTCTTTATAACTTACTTCTCTCTTCAAAAACCAATTATCCAAGTTAATTTAGTAAATACAAAAAAAAGAATCAAAATTTTAAATTGAATTTTTTTTTCCAGAGCTGAGGACTGAACCCAGGGTCTTATGCTTGCTAGGCAAGTGCTCTACCACTGAGCTAAATCCCCAACCCCTAAATTGAATTTCTTATAACTCTTGTATACAGATGGTAAGAATATAAATTGGTGCATGCATTGTGAAAAAGCATATGAAGTGCCTAAAATATTAGAAATTCAATTGCAACATTTCCTGGATTTGTTTTAATATGTAAAATAAAGTCAAAAATAAAATATTTAAATAGTATTATGTTCATTGCAGTCTTTTTTACAAAAAAAAACATTTATGTTGTGTGGCATTAACCTACATATCCATTAAATTATAGATACAATGAAATATTATGTGGCCTTAAAAGGAATTGGAGCCTACAGTATATAATGACATGAATTAATACTGAAAACATTATTCCAAGCTGAATATGCCAAAAACAGTCATTCAAATATCGGATGAATATTCTTATATGAGTAGTCTAAAACAGAAAAAATAACAAAATTCTGAAATATAACTATAATTTATATAGGATTATGGGACTACGGAATGGCTAATGTTTAGAAAGTCTCTTTAATTATATATCCTGAAACTGTCCTGTGATATGGCATGTATTCCATACTCCATAAATGAGGAAGGCAGACTTCAATGTTGGAAATATTTAACATATGTTTACAACCATGATGAATACATTTCCCTAGCAGAATTTCATAATTGTAATTCTCAAGTATTGCTTCTTTATCATTTAAAGAAATGTTGGAAGTCACAAAAAAGGAGTGAGTGAAGCTGATTTTTGTCAGCCATGCTATAAAACAGTGATTCAGAGCGATTGCAGAACTACAACTTTCTTAAGTAAAATAAACAAACATAGTTCTAAGTCTTTAAAAATGCATTGCCTATTTAGAATGTATCACAGAGACAGCTGACTGTCTGAATCAATACCTTGACTGATTCAAATTGTTCAATCTAAGATTCTCTTTATTGATACAACCCTATTTATTTTTCTGGAAAAAATAAAAGGTTGTTGCTTAGACTAATTTAATCAAGTAGTTAATCATTAAATTGGTAGAGCTCACTATTATCATTTACAATTAAGAAGTTAATTATAGATTTAATTCTACAACCTCCTTCCAATGTTTTGCTAACTAAAATAGCACAGATCCTTGAAAGCTGAAAAATTTGAAAGCACAATTTTCAACATGCAGTTTCTCTGCAAAACTGTTTTCCCTTAATTCATTTGTTATTGATTCACATCTCTAAAGAACTTTTTAAGAATAAAGGATATATATTCATTATTTGGCAATTACTCCAAAACAAATCACACCAGTGTGTGTTCATATTTTATAACAATTATTTAGAGTACATGGACCACACCATTAATATTACTGAAGATAGTGATGAGTGGTTATGGTTGACTTTTGCAACATTGCTACTCATGTAAAATTTTTTTAAATTCTACATAGTTTATATATATGTATATATACATGTATATATATGAACATAAAACACACAATGCATTAAAACAGTGTGTATACTTGGGCAACATCTTTTTGAAATCTTAACATATAACTCATTACAAAGGTAAAACTAATAAGTGCAATATCGGGTAAGATATAAAAACCGTACTTATGAATTATAGATTTAATAATAGCTGGAAACAGCACAAATTCTGCTGAATATTCATTAAAAATGACAAACAGTTGGGCGGTGGTGGTGCACGCCTTTAATCCCAGCACTTGGGAGGCAGAGCTAGGCGGATCTCTCTGAGTTCAAGGCCAGCCTGGACTATAGAATGAGATCCCGGAAAGGCGCAAAGCTACACAGAGAAACCCTGTCTCAAAAAACAAACAAACAAACAAAAAGACAAACATGAAATTTTAGGAAGAGAAAAATGATACCCATATGGAAAAAATATAACAATAATCTTAACCTATAACAATAAAATAGAAGAAAATGGGGACAGGCATTTAAGCTTTGTTAAATTAAAATACTTCATCAATTTACCTGGAAAACTGCCTTCACAGTCAATGTAAATTGTGATGTGTGGTACTTCCACTCATACCAGGCAAATAGAAACACATCATCATGTACTTTTTTCCCTTTATTTCATAATTACTTACAGATAATTTTTTTTTTTTTTTTGGTTTTTCGAGACAGGGTTTCTCTGTGTAGCTTTGCGCCTTTCCTGGAGCTCACTTGGTAGCCCAGGCTGGCCTTGAACTCACAGAGATCCACCTGGCTCTGCCTCCCGAGTGCTGGGATTAAAGGCGTGCGCCACCAACGCCCGGCCAGATAATTTTTATTTTAGAAGTCTTTAAATATGTAAATATTTTGATTCCCTTCAAAGACACAAATATTCTAACAAGAGAATAATCTTTAGAATATATTTTGGTGGATGGACAGACAGACGAACAGACAGATAGATAACTATAGATATAGGGATCGATATAGACTTACTGATTGAATAGATAGACAGATAAAAGATGAACCACTAGACAGGTAGAATTTGAGAAGTAATTTGAGAATTTCAGAACTCTGAAAATTTGGTTTCAGAATTTATAGCATATGTCAAAAATAGAACAGATTTTGTTGTTTTATTTCAAGGACAAAAAGCCCTTACACTATATTCTTACTAACATATTTTTTTCTGATGAAAATTTGTTTAACTTTGGATTATAGCTTTGGAACTCTAAAAATCAGAAGAATTTGTATTGTGTTAAGAACATGTAATTATGCACTAAATTAAATTCTTTTTATGTGTGTTATAGGCTAAAACACACTTAGACTATTAAATTACAATGTGGAAAACAGTGATTTTCTCCAGTTGTCTTTTCAAATTACAAAAATTTAAAATCACATAGGACATATAATTAAGTAGTTGAATTTGTTTTATTTCTTATTTCTTTTAACTACCATCATCTATATATCATGCCACATTCACCTGACTAGATTTTAGCTCAAATTATTTACTACAAAGTGGGATGATGATTGTGATATTGTCATAAGGAGAATAATAAACATTCAGGCCTTCAGAATTTTTAATTTAGTGACAAGAATAAATGTGGGAGAACACAAATTATTTCTGTTTCCATCTTCTCATTTTAAATATCCAAATGATTTTTAACATTTTCAAAGGATCAATTTATTATAATATATTTTGATTTTTTATTCAGACTTATAAAAATAAAACTTTCTTCTAGTTTAATATATCTGCATATCCTCCTGATAAGTGAAAGAAAAGGGGAAAAACACTACATCAAATGGTCTATTATTCTGTCCCTAATCAGCAATAATAAGAATTAATGACAGATTTTGATTCTTTCACTTCACAGCTTTTAAACAAACGTGTTCACACACACAGTACTAATCCATTCAAATACATTGTTTTTAAATTCTTCTATATGTATTTATTCATGGACTGTAAAATATCTGACTTGCTTAAAATTTAAAGTAATTATATATTTATATTTCATAATTGTAAGATTGTTAAAGTCTACTGAACACCAATTACAAATGTAATCTTTAATGTGCACAAAATATTCCATAATACAAATGATTTTTCAGTCTTAGTTTGTCTAAGTTTATCTTAGCTTAATACAAAATATTTTTCTAAAATTTCAATATAAATGACAAATTAAAAAACTACTTTAATGGGGGCTGGAGAGATGGTTCAGAGTTTAAGAGCACTGGTTGCTCTTACAGAGGTCCTGAGTTCAATTCCCAGGAACCACCTATGAGATCTGGTGCCCTCTTCTGGTATGGAGGCATACATGCCATAATAAATAAATTTTAAAGAAAACACTTTAATGTACATATAATTTCAAAAACATTAAATATGCATATTTTAAACTTTATTCATTTGTGTATGTGTCTGTGTTTGTCTGTATATGATATATATGTGTGTAAGTTTTGAAACTGGTGCTATGACACCAGTTCTTGGGATACGAGAATAATATTGTAAAGTTATTTCTCTTCTTCCACTTATATGTGGCTTCTTGACCCAAAATAAAGTTTCTTTTACCTGTTCAGGCATATCACTGGCCACAATGAACATTAATATTGAACCAGTCATTAAATATTAAATGAGTCAAATGCATCTTTTAAAGATAGTGACATATTAAAACATTTATTTTCAATGAATGAAAGCCATTATTTCTATGCACTGAAAGAGTGGAAGATTGGAATCTTTTAAAAATATGATTTGGGAATTGTACCTGGGTCCTATGGAAGAGCAGTAAGTGTTCTTAACCACTGAGCCATCTCTCTAGCACCCACATGGCAGCTCACATCTGTCTGTAACTCTAAGATCTGATACCCTCACCCAGACGTTCATGCAGGCAAAACACCAGTGCACATAAAATAAAAATAAGTTATTAAAATATTAAAAACATAATTTATAATTGCTTCAAATATTATTCATATATATGATGTGTTTTTATCCAATTCTCCTCCCTGTCCTACCACTCCAGTTCCTTCTATCTGATTCCCCCCTTCACCCCAAACTTCATGATCTTCTTTTTTATTTAGCATTTGAGTCCAGTTGGTGATGCCAGTATGTTAATAATTATAGGGTCAACTATTGGACCATAGGTGACCTACCTGAGGTCACATCCCTGAAGAAGCAGATCCAAATGACATTTGAAATGAAAGATAGGTGTGAATAGATGTATGCACGTGTTAACGATATACTTAATTTACATCTGAGAACTTGTATTCACTTGTGATGGTTATTTATTCATTGTAATGGTTTATTGGAGGCCTTTCTCCTGTTTTTTAATGGGTTTTCATTAGGTCAATTTAGTGAATATAGAAAGGACCTGGGCGTCTATTATCATCCAATACTTTCTATAACATAATGAAAGTAGTTAATGGATTTTCATAATCTTTTCAAACCTCTAGGGTAATTGAGGATCTATTTACGAATGAAAGGCCTTAAACCTTAGACTTATTTATGTATTGTTTCATATAAGGAGATTTCTTAGTAGAACATTTGACAAACAGAATCATATTCTGACTGTGATGAAGTAGAGTGTTTTCTTCCATTTTGGTGTCTGATCAAGTCCACAAACAATATCTTTAAAATATTTTCAGTGTTCTAATCCTCAACATTTTCTTCTCCTTTATAAGAAATGTTCCATCTACTTGTCACACAAATAAATTTATAGTTACTTAAAATGCTCCCCAACCTCCTATATACTTCATGCTAACTATATACAAAGTACAGTGTCTACAATTTTAGGTGTTCATAGTTACAGTCATCTTCTCCTTTACTACTGTATCAGCAACAGCATCATGTCTAGTCTTTCAGTTCATGCCTTAGATTCTAATATTCATATCTAGCCAACTGGAAATTTCTAAAATGAAAGTATAACTCATGTCATTTTTGTCTAATAGTTTTCATATCCATGCATTTTTCTAGAATATTTGTATAATTCTCAGGCTATTTTGATAACAAAAATGTGGTTATATGTAGAAAATAATTGTTAATTCATTCAATTAACTTTTGGGGGAGTTGAAGTACTTATGATGACAGGAACTTGGAAAGATGCACATATTAAGCAAATATCACATGAAATATGTTGTGCCTTTGTATTTTTATATACTAATTTTATTGTCTTGAAACAGAAGTATAAAATGTCAATGTGAATCAACATTGCTAATAGAACAAAGGTTTTTCAAGTCACTATTGGCCTAAAGTTAAGTATGATGGAAAATGTTGATATAACTGAAATTCACGTGTTCAGAAAAACAAAAAGAAATGTACATAAAGTTGAAAGAGAGTCTAAAAAAAGAAATCCTGGCATAACCTCATAGGAGAGCTATATCGAAAGGAAAGCTTATATACAGCTCTCTTGGCTCTCCTTCAGCTATGTCCAGATGTAACGTAGCTTTGATATGTTGGGGTAAAAACTGCAGTGGTGAATCTTGGTTGAATTAAGAATGCCTAGGAAATTAGTATAATGCATTTCAAGGTGGAACTATATGAGTGATTCCAAAATGAGGATTTCATGAAGGTTCTGACCTAAGCAGTGTGTTTAATCTTTTTATTGATTCATAATATATTGACATTATTAGAAGTGGTGAAAAGTAGAAAGTGGAGACTTTAGAGAATTTTGTTATTGGGAGCTAATACACATACACACACAGACTCTCTCTCTCGCTCTCTCTCTCTCACACACACACACACACACACACACACACACACACACATACACACACACATACATACACACACACACACATACACACACAGACTCTCTCTCTCTCTCTCTCTCTCTCACACACACACACACACACACACACACACACACGTCTCTCTGTCTCTCTGTATGTATGTATATATACATATATATATATGTATATATATTGCTTTGCCTTCCCTATTCCCCCTTTTTTGCCTCCCAGTTCACCAAGAAGTGATTAATTTTCCTCCACCATATGAACTGGCCACCATGACGCTCTTCACAAATATGTGGTACCAGGCAACTTATGGACACTCTGGAAACATGAGACAAAATAAATATTTCTTGATTTAAGGTCAGAGTTATGCAAAAGTTACTAGTATAATAACGTAAGTGATTTTCTAAAACCACATTTAATGCTGTAATTCATCATGATTCATCAATAAAGATGAAAATTGACATGGGTATTAATTTAGTAGGAAATTAACTTTTTAACATGATATAAAAATTTTCTCATTTTGTGACAGATTTTGTTTGTCTTGATTTTTGTATATACCATCATGAAGTGCAGTCTTTACATGACAGGACAAATGTAATGATAACTATCCTGAGACTTGGGAATGTGTCTCAACTCACAGAATGAGTAGCATATAGGAGGCCTGGTATTCCTTCCCCACCACAGCATAAAATCAACATCGAGGTAGAGGTTCAAGTCTATCATTGCCTGCCTTTGAGGCCAGCATAGGATATATGAGACACTGAAACCTATAACAAATTTTATTAAAGAATTGACATAAAAAGATAACAATCATATTACACTTCTTGTATGTATTACTCAAATGCTCAAATAGAAAATAAAATAAAATAAATTATTATATACTCCTTTAAAATGTATATCTAGCACAAATAGACCAATTATTTCCACCCCTTAAAATATTATCTTGGAGCAAACACATGTTTATATTGGTGTCTTCTCTTTCAGTAATGAAAAATTTTCAAGGTCATTATACTTTCAAAATCTAACTCTGTACAAACAACCACAAATCATCTCTTACTGAGGTCTTCATGGGTCACAGACAGGAAGAAGACATTCCTTCTCTGGGAAAAATAAATCTTTTAACCCACACTGGTTTTATTATTTCACTTTTTATGGTATTTTTGATCATCTGTATGTTTTATTTATTCTTTCATTATTTTGTACTTATATGCAATACATTTGATTCCATTGATTCTTTTTCCCCATCCTACTCCTTCTTGATCTGCCTCTACCATAACCTCTTCCCAAATTTATGTCTATTTTCCACAACTCACTAAACACAATCAATGATTCTAGCATGTTCATAGATATAGGATCAGTCACTAGTAGAGTGTGAACAATCTACCAAGGGCCATTTCTGTTCATCAATATATGCAAAAATTATAACACTACATTTCTTCTCAGAATGAAGAATTTAGAAATAAAATTTCATGTTTGAGCTCACATATATCATACTTTAGCATATGATAGCAGGTATATATTTAGATTGGGAGAATGAGAATGTTGAATGTAGGAAGATTGGAACTCAGCATAGCTAAATGTTACCTTCTCCCTATAAAGCTATATGAATTGTATCTCTGGACCATTTAATTAAAAAACTCTGATCAGAGATACTGAGGTTAAAATAGAAAGATGAAGGAAAAAACTGACACCTTATGATCAGTACATGGATATATTTTGAAGCAATAGATGATCCCAGGTAGCTCTTAGAAGGAAGACAAAATTAACATGAATGCAATCTTCTAAGGGCATGTTGCTGAGAGTACGTTCTTACAAAGATCAGGTTTTTTTTTTTTCAAGTTCTTCCTGTTAATAGTGTGCCCATGAGGGAACTGTTAATTCTAACCTCCATTTTAGTGCAAATTAATGTCTCCATTCTTGCCATTACCTGTCTATTGCTGGAAGAAAGTGATGCATTGTCCAAACCTTTGAAGATTCTCTGTATAATCACATCAAGTTAAGATACATGAATCCTTTCACATTTTCTCCCTTCATCACAGAAAGGGGCACTGAAGATTCTGATACAAACCATGTAGCCAGAGGCCACACAGCACCTTCAAACATTGTTTAGATGGAGGAACAGACTGATATAACTTTCTTTAAAAATCAATTTACTGTTGTGGCCACCATATCTCCAATAAGACATGTAATCTACTATATAGTTATGGTCTCTTTCTGGTCATTTTCCTATTGTGAATTACAAATATCTAAGGGCAAAAAAATCTAAGACTTATTAATTTTGCATTGTTCATAGACAATGAATTCATATATTATTCCAGTGGGACCTCAGTAAGTTTTGACAAAGTCACTATGTTGTGTATCCTGGTATAAAAGTATATCTTAAAGTATCTTTTAAAGTATTGATATTTTGGTGTGTGTGTGTGTGTGTGTGTGTGTGTGTGTGTGTGTGTGTAACCAAAGGTGAATATTAGCTGTTTGCCTGGATATCTTCATCTTCTCCACTTTAATTTTTAGACAGGTCTTTAACTCTACTAAGAGGTCAACTGACCAGTTAGATTGGCTCCCAGCAAGCCCCAAGAACTATCTTGTTATTGCTTCCCCTGTGCTGTGGGACATCTGTGACACCACATCTGGCTTTTCATATGGGATCTGTGGTGGTCTGAAAGAAAATGGCCCCCAAAGGGAATGGCCTTGTTAGGGTAACTGTGACATTGTTGGAGGAAGTATGTCACTGTGAGGGTGGGAGTTCAGGTTTCCTATGCTCACCCAGTGGGATAGATCACTTCCTGTTGCCTGTGAGTTGAGTTACAAGACTCTCAGCATCTTCTTCAGCACCATGTCTGCCTGTAGGCCACCAGGTCCTACCATGATAACAGCGGACTAAAGCTCTGAAAATGTAAGCCACCCCAATTACATGGTTTTCCCTTATAAGATTTGCTGTGGCCATGATGTCTCTTCTCAGCAATAGAAACCCTAACTAAGACATAAGTTGATACCAGGGACTGGGGTATTGCTGTGGAAGGCCTGATCATGCTTGTATTTGGAGGATTTTGGACTTTTGGAATTTAGGTTAGGAAAGCCACTGAATTCTTACAGCACTGCTTAATGGGCCATACCAGTAGGAGCATGGAAGACAGTGGTGCTGAGGGTGATTTGAACTGTGGGTTATTTTCTCAAGAAGACCAGAGAAGAATTTTAGTATGTTGCCTAGAAATCATTCTTGTGATATTTTGAGGAAGAATGTGGTTTCTTTTTTTTTTCTTTATCTGAAAAGTTTGCCTGAGGCTAAAGTCAAGAATTTTGGATCAATTCCATCGGCAGAGGAAATCTCAAAACAGGCTAGAATAGACTCTGTTGTGTGGTTATTATTGTTGACTCTAATGAAGACACATAATGAAAAAGGGGGAGTTGATCAAGGAAAAATATTTGAGTTTGATAAAAGTAGCACCAGAAAATAGAATGGCATTAAGTCTTATATTCAAGGAGTTAAAGAGATTAAGAAATGCAATGAAGGTAGTAGTGATATGTAGAAGAATGAAGCTAGATTCTTATGTTTGACACTGAACAAAACCCTACTCAAAATGCATCAGAGACCTTAATAGTAGACCTGATATCTTGATGATGATAGAAGAAAACATAAAGAATATACTTCCACTTACAGGCAGAAGAATGACTTTCTGAACAGGCATTAAGAGTACTGGGATTAAAGATGTGCACCACCACACGGGGCTCTAAGCTTTTCTTTTGATCCTTTTCACCAGTTGGAAACTTCACTGGTGGGACCTTGCCTTGAGGTCACCACTACCAGTTTGGCCAGCATCATTTACGGAACATGTTGTCTTTTTTCCAATATATAGATTTGACCTCTTTGTCAAAAGTCAGCTGACTGGAGGAGTATTGGCTTAAATTAAAGGCCTTGAACATATACATATTCCATCCATAATTGTATCAGTTTTAACACCAGTGTTTTCATTACTATAGCTCTGTAGTGTAACTTGAAACTAGAAATGGTGATGCCTCTGGTAGGTTTTTTTTTCACATTTGATTTATTTTTATTTTTATTTTATTTTATTTTACAATACCATTCAGTTCTACATATCAGCCACGGATTCCCTTGTTCTCCCCCCTCCCGCCCCCCCTCCCCTCCCCCCCCGTTCACCCCCTATTCCCCCCTCCTCCAGGGAAGGCCTCCCCTGAGGACTGAGATCAACCTGGTAGACTCAGTCCAGGCAGGGCCAGTCCCCTCCTCCCAGGCCTAGTCAAGGGACCCTGCATAAGCCCCAGGTTTCAAACAGCCAACTCATTCAATGAGCACAGGACCCGGTCCCACTGCCTGGATGCCTCCCAAACAGATCAAGCCAATCAACTGTCTCACCCATTCAGAGGGTTTGATCCAGTTGGGGACCCCTCAGCCATTGGTTCATAGTTCATGTGTTTCCATTCATTTGGCTATTTGTCCCTGTGCTTTATCCAACCTTGGTCTCAACAATTCTCGCTCATATAGACCCTCCTCTGTAGATGTAACCGACCGCCTTATTAAATAAGAAACACAGAGCCAATGTAAAGGTGAAAGCCCAAGAGGTCAGAGCCAGAAGCTTACCCGTTCTCCGCCAGCTAGCTTCTCCCGCCAAGAGAGCTCTCCGAAAAGGGAGCTACTTCCTGTGCGTCTGATTTATAAAGAGTTCTGGTTCTTCCTTCTCATTGGTTATAAACACAACTACGTGGCTGTCTCGTCACTGCCTCTCTGTCCAGACCTCCCACGTTTTCTATGGTTGGTATTGAGATCAAGGGCGTGTGCCTCCAATGCTGGCTGTATCCTTGAACACACAGAGATCTACCTAGCTCTGCTTACCAAGTGCTGGGATTAAAGGCGTGCACCACCACCGCCCTGGCTTTCGCTATGGCTTGCTAATAGCTCTGACCCCTAAGCAACTTTATTTATTAACATACAAATAAAATCACATTTCAGTACAAATAGAATACCACTATATTTCCCCTTTCTAATTTAATAAAAAGAAAAAAAGAAAGTTGTAACTAATATAAGAAAAACTATATACAAAAGTACAATAACTATATACAATATATACAAGTGATGAAAACCTAAACAATGTCTAGTCCATTTGTATTTGACAAATTCAGAGAAAATAATTCCATTGCTTATCCTATTTTGGTA
>CABHPP010142410.1:0-20307 GCA_902168425.1 Peromyscus attwateri | reverse complement strand
TTGGTCTCAACAATTCTCGCTCATATAGACCCTCCTCTTTCTCGCCAATTGGACTCCTGGAGCTCCACCCGGGGCCTAGCGGTGGATCTCTGCTTCCAGATCCCTCAGTCATTGGATGGGGTTTCTAGCACGACAATTAGGGTGTCTGGCCATCCCATCACCAGAGTGGGTCAGCTCGGGCTGTCTCTCGATCATTGCCAGAAGTCTATTGTGGGGGTATCTTTGTGGATTTCTGTGGGCCTCTCTAGCACTTTGCTTCTTCCTATTCTCATGTGGTCTTCATTTATCATGATCTCCTATTCCTTGTTCTCCCTCTCTGTTCTTGATCCAGCTGGGGTCTCCCGCTCCCCCAAGCTCCCTTTCTCTCGACCCTCGCCCTTCATTTCCCCCACTTATGTCCAGGCTGTTCATGAAGATCTCATCCATTTCTCCATCATTTGGGCAATCCCCGTGTCTTTCTTGGGGTCCTGTTTTCCAGGTAGCCTCCCTGGTGATGTGAGTAGCAGTCCAGTCATCCTTGCTCCACATCTAGTATCCTCCTATGAGTGAGTACATACCATGTTTGTCTTTCTGAGTCTGGGTTACCTCACTCAGGATGATTTTTTCTAGATCCATCCATTTGCCTGCAAACCTCATGATGTCATTGTTTTTGTCTGCTGAGTAGTATTCCATTGCGTATATGTACCATATTTCATTTATCCATTCTTCAGTTGAAGGGCATCTAGGTTGTTTCCAGGTTCTGGCTATTACAAACAATGCTGACATGAACATAGCTGAGCAAGTGCTCTTGTGGTATGATTGAGCATTCCTTGGGTATATGCCCAAGAGTGGTATAGCTGGATCCTGGGGGAGATTGATTCCCAATTTTCTAAAAAAGCACCATATTGATTTGCAAAGTGGCTGTACAAGCTTGCATTCCTACCAGCAGTGAAAGAGAGTTCCCCTAGCTCCACATCCTCTCCAGCATAAGCTGTCTTCAGTGTTTTTGTTCTTAGCCATTCTGACAGGTGTAAGGTGGTATCTCAGAGTTGTTTTGATTTGCATTTCCCTGATAATTAGGGATGTTGAGAAATTCCTTAAATGTCTTTCAGCCATTTGAGTTTCCTCTGTTGAGAATTCTCTGTTTAGTTCTATCGCCCAGTTCTTAATTGAACTGTTGGGCATTTTGATGTCTAATTTCTTGAGTATTCTGGATATCAGTCCTCTGTCAGATGTGGGGTTGGTGAAGACCTTTTCCCATTCTGTAGGCTGTCGCTTTGCCTTGTTGACCATATCCTTTGCTCTACAAAAGCTTCTCAGTTTCAAGAGGTCCCATTGATTGATTGCTTCTCTCAGTGTCTGTGCTACTGGTGTTATATTTAGGAAGTGATCTCCTTTGCCAATGCGTTCAAGACTACTTCCTACTTTCTCTTCTAGCAGGTTCAGAGTAGCTGGATTTATGTTGAGGTCCTTGATCCACTTGGACATAAGTTTTGTGCACGGTGATAGATATGGGTCTATTTCCAGCCTTCTACATGTTAACATCCAGTTATGCCAGAACCATTTGTTGAAGATGCTTTCTTTTTTCCATTGTACACTTTTGGCTACTTTGTCAAAAATTATATGTTCATAGGTGTGCGGATTAATGTCTGGGTCTTCAATTCAATTCCATTGGTCCACATGTCAGTTTTTATGCCAGTACCAAGCTGTTTTTATTACTGTAGCTCTATAGTATTGCTTGAAGTCAGGGATCGTGATGCCTCCAGAGGTTGTTTTATTGTACAGGATTTTTTTTTGGCTATCCTGGGTTCTTTGTTTTTTCCATATGAAGTTGAGTATTATTCTTTCCAGGTCTGTGAAGAATTGTGTTGGTATTTTGATGGTGATTGCATTGAATCTGTAGATTGCTCTTGGTAAAATTGCCATTTTTACTGTTTGTCCTGCCTATCCATGAGCATGGGAGATCTTTCCATTTTCTGACTTCTTCTTCAATTTCTTTTTTCAGGGACTTAAAGTTCTTGTCATATAGGTCCTTCACTTACTTGGTTAGTGTTACCCCAAGGTATTTTATGTCATTTGTGGCTATTGTAAAGGGTGATGTGTCTCTGATTTCCTTCTCAGCCTCTTTGTCAATTGTATATAGGAGGGCTACTGATTTCTTTGAGTTGATCTTGTATCCTGCTATGTTGCTGAAGGTGTTTATAAGCTGTATCAGTTCCTTGGTTGAATCTTTGGGGTCACTCAAGTATACTATCATGTCATCTGCAAATAGGGAAAACTTGACTTCTTCCTTTCCAGTTTGTATCCCCTTAATCTCCTTATGTTGTCTTATTGCTCTGGCTAGTATGGGGAGAGCGGGCAGCCTTGCCTCGTTCCTAATTTTAGTGGAATTGCTTTGAGTTTCTCTCCATTTAATTTGATGTTGGCTGTTGGCTTGCTGTAAATTGCCTTTATTGTGTTTAGGTATGTTCCCTCTATTCCTGATCGCTCCAAGACCTTTATCAAGAAGGGGTGTTGGATTTTGTCAAATGCCTTTTCTGCATCTAGTGAGATGATCATGTGGTTTTTTTCTTTCAGTTTGTTTATATGGTGTATTACATTGATGGACTTTCGTATGTTGAACCATCCTTGCATCCCTGGGATGAAGCCTACTTGATCATGGTATATAATTGTTTTGATATGTTCTTGGAGTCTGTTTGCCAGTATTTTATTGAGTATTTTTGCATCAATGTTCATGAGAGAGATCGGTCTGTAGTTCTCTTTCTTTGTTGTATCCCTTTTGGTTTAGGAATCAAGGTAATTGTAGCCTCATAGAAGGAGTTTGGTAATGTTCCTTCTGTTTCTACTGTGTGGAACAATTTAGAGAGTATTGGTATTAACTCTTCTTTGAAGATCTGGTAGAATTCTGCGCTGAAACCATCTAGTCCTGGGCTTTTTTTGCTTGGGAGACTTTTAATGACTGTTTCTATTTCCTTAGGGGTTATTGGACTATTTAAATTGTTTATCTGGTCTTGATTTAACTTATGTATGTGGTACCTATCCAGAAAATTATCCATTGCTTTTAGATTTTCCAGTTTTGTGGAGCAGAGGTTTTTGAAGTGTGACCTGATGATTCTCTGGATTTCCTCAATGTCTGTTGTTATGTCCCCCTTTTCATTTCTGATTTTGTTGATTTGGATGCTCTCTCTCTGTCTTTTGGTTAGTTTGGATAAAGGCTTGTCTATCTTGTTGATTTTCTCAAAGAACCAACTCTTTGTTTCATTGATTTTTTTGTATTGTTCTTTTTGTTTCTATTTTATTGATTTCAGCTCTCACTTTGATAATTTCCTGGCGTCTATTCTTCCTGGGAGACTTTGCTTCTTCTTGTTCTAGAGCTTTCAGGTGTTCTGTTAAGTCACTAGTGTGAAATTTCTCCAACTTCTTTATGTGGGCATTTGGTGCTATGAATTTCCCTCTTAGAACTGCTTTCACAGTGTCCCATAAGTTTGGGTACATGGTGTTTTCATTTTCGTTGATCTCTAGGAAGTCTTTAATTTCTTTCTTTATTTCTTCCTTAACCCATTGGTGATTCAGTTGAGCATTATTCAGTTTCCATGAGATTGTAGGTTTTCTGTAGTTTTTGTTGTTGTTGAAATCTAATTTTAAACCATGGTGGTCTGATAGAACACAGGGGGTTATTCCAATTGTTTTGTATCTGTTGAGATTTGCTTTGTGGCCAAGTATGTGGTCGATTTTAGAGAAGGTTCCATGGGGTGCTGAGAAGAAGGTATATTCTTTTTTGTTAGGATGGAATGTTCTGTAGATATTGATTAAGTCTATTTGAGTCATGACATCAGTTAAGTCCTTTATTTCTCTGTTAAGTTTCGATTTGGGAGATCTGTCCAGTGGTGAAAGTGGGGTGTTGAGGTCTCCCACTATTAATGTGTAGGGTTTTATATATGGTTTAAGCTTTAGTAATGTTTCTTTTGCATATGTGGGTGCCCTTTTGTTTGGGGCATAAATGTTCAGAATTGAAACTTCATCTTGGTTGATCTTTCCTGTGATGAGTATGTAATGCCCTTCTTGATCTCTTTTGATTGATTTTAGTTTGAAGTCTATTTTGCTGGATATCAGGATGGCTATACCCACTTGTTTCTTAAGACCATTTGATTGGAAAGTCTTTTCCCAGCCTTTTATTCTTAGGTAGTGTCTATCTTTGAATTTGAGGTGTGTTTCTTGTATGCAGCAGAAAGATGGGTCCTGTTTGCGTATCCATCCTGTAAGCCTGTGTCTTTTTATAGGTGAATTAAGTCCATTGATATTAAGGGATATTAATGACCAGTGATTGTTCATTCCTGTTATTTTTTGGTGGTAGTGTGTGTGTACTTCTCTTCTTTGGGGTTTACTTCTGTGGCTTTATCTATTGCCTGTATTTTCGAGGGTATATCTGACTTCCTTAGGTTGGAATTTTCCTTCTAGTGCTTTCTGTAGGGCTGGGTTTGTGGATAAGTATTGTTTAAATCTGGTTTTGTCTTGGAATGTCTTGTTCACTCTGTCTATGATGATTGAAAGTTTTGCTGGGTATATTAGTCTAGGCTGGCATCCATGGTCTCTTAGTGTCTGCATTACCTCTGTCCAGGACCTTCTGGCTTTCAAAGTCTCCACTGAGAAATCGGGTGTTATTCTGATGGGTTTGCCTTTATAAGTCACTTGGCCTTTTTCCTTAGCTGCCCTTAATATTCTTTCTTTATTCTGTACATTTAGTTGTTTAATTATTATGTGGCGAGGAGACTTTTTTGGGGGGGTCTAGTCTGTTTGGTGTTCTATAGGCTTCTTGTATCTTCATAGGCATTTCCTTCTTTAAGTTGGGAAAATTTTCTTCAATGATCTTGTTGAATATATTTTCAGTGCCTTTGAGTTGGTATTCTTCTCCTTCTTCTATCCCTATTATTCATAGGTTTGGTCTTTTCACGGTGTCCCAAATTTCTTGGACATTTTGGTTCATGACTTTGTTGGCTTTAGTGTTTTCTTTGACTGATGAATCTATTTCTTCTACCGTATCTTCAATGCCTGAGATCCTCTCTTCCATCTCTTGCATTCTGTTGGTTATACTTGCATCTGAAGTTCCCAATCATTTACTCAGATTTTCTATTTCCAGCATTCCCTCTGTTCCAGCATTCTTCATTTTTTCTATTTCCATTTTCAGGTCTTGGACTGTTTCCTTCATTTGTTTCACTGCTTTTTCATGATTTTCTTTCAGTGCTTTATTGTTTTCTTCCAGGACTTTATTGTTTTCTTCTACTTTAATTGTCCTTTCCTCTAGTTTTTTATAGCGTTCTTCCCATTTTTTGTTTGTCTTTTCCTCTATATAAGCCTCTACCTTCTTGGTGATGTTATTCATAAGGCTGTTTTCTTCTGCTTCTTCCAATTTTTGATGTTCAGGTCTAGATGTTGGAGGAGGGATAGGTTCTGGTGATGCTGTATTGCTCTTCATTTTGTTGTATGTACTTCTGCCTTGACATCTGCCCATCTCCTGGTGGTTCATTCTTAGTCTTATTAGCACACTTGGTCCAGACAGAGCTGACAGATTCAGGAAGACTCTCTCTCTTGTCCAGATGGGAGCTCTCTTGTCCAAATGGAAACTCCTTGGCAGGATGTTGTCCAGACGGGAAGTCCGGGGCAGGATTGGAGCTCTTGTCCAGACAGGAAGTCCGGGGCAGGATTGGAGCTCTTGTCCAGACAGGAAGTCCGGGGCAGGATGGGCGCTCTTGTCCAGAAGGGAAGTCCCGGGAGGATGGGAGCTCTTGTCCAGAAGGGAAGTCCGGGGGCAGGATGGGAGCTGGGGGCCGGTCTCTAAATCTCAGGAAGTGGCTGGGGTCTCGGGCGGATGGGTGTGGGGGCAGGGCGTGGAGATTGCAGGGTCTGCTAGGGGTCTTGGAGAAAGGGAGCCTTCCCGGTACGGCTAGAAGGGACCCTCCCCGGTGGGCAGAACCTGGGGCCAAGTTGCGCAGGTCTTCCCCGGAGTGGCTGGTGACCAGGGATGGGATCTAGGCTGAGCCCATCTCTGGTAGGGTTTTAATCCTTCAGGATTGTTTTGACAACCCCAAGTCTTCTGTTTTTCCATATGAATACTGCAGTCATTTGTTCAACTTCTGTAAAGAACTTTTTTTTTTTTAATTTTGATGGGTTTGTATTGAATATATAGAGTACTTTCTGTTAGGATGGCCACATTCACAATATAAATCCTACCTATTTATGAACATGGGAGGCCTTTTCATTTTCTGTTTTCTATTTTCAATTTATTATTTCAGGTATGCCGCTCCTGAGCATATTCCTAAATTACTCTACATCCTACCCCAAGGATATTTATTTATTCATGTTCTTCGTGCCTCTATTCAAAATTGTCAGGAAATGGGAAAAAAAAAACCTTTGATGTTTATCAATAGACTAATTGATAATGGAACTGTGGTTCATATACATCAAGGAATATAAAAAGGTAATCATGAAATCTGAAATAAATGGATGAAAGTGGAAACAATCATTCCATACCCAAAAAGACAAATGCCATATATTGTCTCTCATCTGTATATTCCTTCCTTAAATCTTTATATGGATTTTTAAATTGGAATAGCCATATAAGGAGTCATGAGTGAATATAAAAGAAAAGTAATGGAATAAAGAAGATAAGAAGGGGAAATAAGGGATAATGGAACAAGAATGTAAGAGAGGGTGAAGAGTGGTTAAGCAGGTGGAGGAGCTATGGGAAAAATTAGATGCACTAACTATCCTATCTCTCAAATCTCATCAGAGAAGTTTCTTCTTGCAGTCGATGGTGATTATATAGAAATTCACAACCAGTCAACATGCAGAAATTAAGAGACTGTGGAAGGCTCATATGTAAGTGGAACATCTATAAAATAAACCTTCCCCCTAAGCTCAGAGATTACTGTGAGACAGGAAGATTGTAAGAGCCAGAGGGAATTGTCACTGCAGAGAAGCAGTATTTGTAGGACACAGCAGTGGAGCTATACACAAATCAAATAGCTAGGACTGCATGCACAAGACATGCTTAAGATCAAACCACTCAAATCTCAGTATGCATGGAAGAGAGGCTCATGAAGTGCAGCTCCAATAAAGAGCAATCAACAGCTAATGGGTACTGAGTGAGTAACAGTCACTTTATTTCAGCTTTACAATCCCTGAAACGGTATCATGCTCCAGTAGATGGACTGAATGATGCGCACATAAAAGCAGAATTAAATGGACTCAAATTTCAAAAACAAAGACTTATAGACAGGGAGAGATGATAGATAGATAGATGATAGATAGATAGATAGATAGATAGATAGATAGATAGATGATAGATATGAGAGAGACAGAGACAGAGAGATCATTCTGAAATTGAGAGAAAAAAGTATAAATGTGTGAAGTTGATGGAAAGAATTGGAAGATAGAAAGTAGTAGAGTAGAAAAGATGCAAAAACATTACATGCAGATATAAACAAAACACTAAATGCTATATTTTTAAAAGAATGAAAGGGTAATCTAAGTGTATATGATATATTTTTCTAATATATGCTAAAGATGATGTGGAAATAAATATGAACTTGAAAACTCATACCCAATATTGTAGGATATATTCATTTCAAATATAATATTTGTTAAAGGAAAGCAAAATTCTGATGGTCATTAGGTAAGCCCTAATGTAACACTCCTGCCTCCAGAAGAAATACTGACTAGAAAGCCTGGAAAGAAAACAAAAATAAACTAAAATGCAAGGAAGCAAACATAAATGAACCTTATTATAGTGGATACTGCTCCTACTAGTAATAATAATATTATTGTTATTAATAATATCAGTAATTAATGATGATAAACAGCACATCTATATATACTGAGAACAAAGGAGAACGAAAGAAAGCTGCCCAGAGTAAGATGATGGAATCTGTGGCTCAGGTTAAAGTGTGAAATTTGTGTCAAATGTACAGAACAACACTGAAAAAAAGAAAAAAAAAATGAATCTCTCAAAATAAAAAGTTCAGTCATTTTAAGCCAATCCTGTTGCCACTGAAGAGCATAAAAAATCCTAGGAAAGAAGACGGCAGGAGTAACTGTTTGTGTGTTCAGAACTCTGCCTAAACTTCCCAAAGACAGTGCGGAGAAGATCTAAAGAACTTATCAACAACAAAACCTGAAGCAAGGATGTTGCTCTGGCTCAAATGCAGACTTTATAATTAAACTTCTGTCAGGGACTTTACCTCACATCCAAAAGACTTGCCAAATAGAACAAAAGAAACTGTTGTTGGAGAAAAATGATGGGATCCATAATCTCGACAGCTTAACACTCAGAACAGGTAGAATTCAATTAAACATTTACTGAGGGATGAAGAGCAAAGAGAAGAGAAAATAGTCTAGGAGAAAAGAAAATAAACTGGAACTGACCTCCAGATGAACTTCTCACTATAACTAGAACACATGGAATTTTTAAAGCAGCTACTGTAACCACCTTCAATAAAGGAGAACAAACACATTCTCAGTGCACAAATAAGAATCCTTAGAATAGATATGAAAGGTGTCATCTTAAGTCATGAGAGCTTACAAAAATACAAAATATAAGGAGCCCAAGAAATATAATTGAGCTGTATAAATATTAAATATTGAACATATTTCTTAATGCAAAATTAATTTAATACTTAAATGAAAGTAACAGAAGAGGAGTAAATACATTTGCATAACAGAATATAGCTGAATAAATTGTCTATTTGGAAAACAGAAAAACAAACTACTTTAACACAAAATAAATTTTTAGGTATATATTCCATAATAATAATTTCCTTTGAATTTTACAAAAGGAAAGAAAAGTGAGAGTTTTTGGTGATAATAGTTACCAGGAATAAAAGGCTATATCATATTATTTTATATTTACCTGAAAATTATACATAAAATATAGTGTATAATTTAAAAATTATACATGTAGTTAAATAATTATAAAATTATATATGTATATATATATATATACTGACAAGAATATTTATATAGATATATAGATTTTGTTAGTCTATGGTTCTTGAACAAAATCTCCAGTACCAGGAACCAGAACCTTCTTTTGAATAGTTCATAAGGGTAGTCCAAGTGATTCCTCAAACAATACATACTATGGCTGTTGCTCCTGGTTACCTCTCTGAATTTGAAAGTAAGTCCCAACTGCTGAAGACACCTCACACTTAGGCCACAGGGCTTACAACCTGACTGAAGGTTCCCCCTTCTTCCTTTCCTCCCAGACCCTCCCCCCAAATTTTTGAAAACTAAGATTAGGTATCCAATCTTAACAGTGAAAGAAAAATACATTTAATACAAGAAATATGCTCTAATTAAGATTTTAAATCTCATGTGCTAAAAGAAAAAAAAAATTGAAATTATCAACCCAAATTCTATAGTTCACAAATATATCATATTGAAATGTAGGGAAAATCAAGACATTTTGAAGACAGAATGTGTCTATAACATAACTACATTAAGGCAACCACTAAAAAAAAACAGTTAGATAGCAAGAAACATTATCAAAGATAATAAAATACAATGTAATAAAAAATTATAACATTCATTTCATAGGGTTTTTGACTAGTGTAAATTTAATGGTATCTACTTAGTTATTTAACACATAACTGTTACAATGCAAAGCAAGAGAGGCATGTACCTAGAGATCAAAGTCCAGTAAGTAGAGCAGATTATAAATATTAAGCTTAAGTATAATTTGTGTATTTAGGAATATATATATATATATATATATATATATATATATATATATGTGTGTGTGTGTGTGTGTGTGTGTGTGTGTGTGTGTGTGTGTGTGTAATGTTTCTATAGACTGATAAGATAACCATTCAAATTTGTATGTCAAAGGAAATTGAGTGCATCAATGTTACTGCTTCCATGTTTGCTGCTGTCCTGAGCTGTCATTGGAGCACAGACGCTTCAGTTTTCCCACATGGACTGAAGAGAATTAATTATCCAGGAAATCTCTAGGCCTTCAACATCAGAGGAAGACTCCTGGATCATCTAGCTTCAGTGTCCACAGGTTGAAGACAGCCATTATTGGATGACCTGGCCAACACTATGTAAGTCACTCTATTACATCTCTCTTTAATACATATCCATTATATTGTATGCTATCCTCTAGGGAACGCTGACTAATACACAACAAAAGAAAAAATGAAACCAAACAAAATAAAACTAAAGAGAGTGAAGTGGAAATATACTGGCTAAATGAAACAAAGAATAATAAAACCATAAAACTTAAATTTGTTCTTCAAAGGACAAACAAAATCACAAACTAATAACTAGAGGACAAGACCAAGCTTCCAGTTTTGAAATAAAATTGCTAAACTCACAGAAGTAAAATTATTACATAAAATTCAATGAATAACACCAGAGACTAGCTAGCCCAGGGACCTTTCATAAAACCAAATACTACTGGACTTAAAAAGAATAGTGATAAAATGACCTCAAATGATATTGTGTTATGCACAGAATTCAGTGCCTTTTTCAGCCATCACCAGATTAACTTTTTCCTGAAGAAGATAGGAACAAATGTAGAGACCCACAGCCAGAAATTATGCAGTGAGAGAGAGAAAGAGACCTTTGAACAACAGCTCTCAATGGGATGTCTCCATCAAATCCCTACCCTTGGAGCTCAAAGGACAGAACCAAAGAGGAAGCAGAAAGAGTTTAAGGGATGGAGGACACCAGGAGAACAAGGCTCTCTGAATCAACTAAGCAAAGCTCATATAAACTCGGAGATTGAAGCAGCAAGCACCAGCCCTGCACAAGTCTGATGAGTAGTTGGGATGAATAGAGTTAGGGGAAACTGCAATTAGTTCATAGTATGTGGGAAAAGAATATTTCAAATAAACGAGGCAGAAATGAATAGAGCACTGTGCTAACTAGTTTTCTGTCAACTTGATATAAGCCATAGTGACTGATGGGAGAGGATCCAGTCCATTGCAGGTGGCGCCAACCCTGGGTAAGTGGTACTGAGTTTTGTAAGAAAACAGGATGAGCAAGCCATGAGGAGCAAGACAGTAAGAAGCACTCTGCCAAGCCCTCTGCATCATCTCCAGGTTACTGAGCTGACTTCCTCCAATGATCGACTATGATGTGGAAATTTAAGTCAAATAAATCTTTTCTCAACCCCCGCCCCAAAATATATTTTTGTATAGTAGTTTTTGTCATATTTATAACTTCATGCATCTTTCATAAGTTCCAGTGTATAATTTACACATTATTTAATAAAAGCTAAAGATTAAAAAAATGTTCATTTAATTAAATAAACCAATGTTACACTTACTCCTTATTTAAGGCCTCTTTTCCAATCCCAAATCTAGCAAAGTTTCAGAGTTTAGAGAACACAGAGGAGTCACAGCACATCTTACCCATCTCTGGATTGGCCATAGCTAATGCAGCTTGGTCTTGGATGTAATCACTGGTTCAATGCACTGCTTCCATTGATTTTTCAATAAGGCTTAAAGCTGTGAAGAAGCAGCTTTTTCCCTTTCCTTCCCAGCGGTTAATTTTTCCCCTCCTGAATCAAAGTATTTATTTGCTAGCACAGTCTTTATTTATCACCTCTTCCTGCTTCCCATCTTCCTGCCAATGCAATCAGAGCCCATACTAATGAACAGCTGCTTCTTAGCGTTCCCAGTCATTTGCTATTTTAGCCAAAGAGTTTTTAAATTTTCAAAGATAATGTGTAATTGCTTTTGAAAATAGAAGATTGATAACTATGATATTAATATCTTTTTCAGGGCATAATGTGCTTCTTAAGACTTCAATTCACATAATGGTAGGAATTTTGTCTTAATTTGTAGTGGCATTCATATGTATGTTTGTCTATATTGACATATAATATGCCCTATAAAATATTTTATAGTAATTTAGTAATTAAAATATAAAACTGAATTTTATTTATTATTCACCTAATAATGACATACTTTTATGGAATTTTACTACAAAAGTAATTTGACTTTCATTAATATTCAAAACTAGTATGTAAACTCAGCATATTTATAGATGCCTTTAATTCAGGATTTTTTTTGAATCTGTCTTTTTTTACCCAATTGATCTTTGTTAGTGTAGAGGATTTCAGGAGCTTATATAGAAAATAAATATATCTTAAGATCTTTATAGTCCAAAATTGAAATTCTCTGCTGGTTTTCTCTTCCAGGATAAATAAAAGATGTTTTAAACTGTAAGAGATATGATTGCTGGAATATTACAAAGAACAGCATTTCTTTTAATTTAGTTTATATTAAATGTACTGTTAAATGTACAGAGATAATTATTTAGTAAAATGGGAATTTTTCTTATAAAAATGTCACAGTGGAACACACAGAGGAGTATATGACTAATTCTAGCTTAAACTATTTTATTTTTCTAAAATAACTAAGGGGGATGAGTAAGATGACTGAGTATGCTTGAGCATTTACTGTAAAAGCAGGGGATTAAATATCCAGAACCTATGGCCGTAAGTGCATATTATCCTTCGTGCTCTAGTGGCACTCAAAGGAGGAGTGCTGACTTTAAACTAGCTCCAAGTTCTCTGAGAGGCTTTGTCTCAAGGGACTAAGATGGAGAATGATAGAGCAGGATACCTGAAATTATCCTCCGGTCTGTGAATTCACCCACCAGCATACAAATGTGCATACTACACACACACACACACACACACACACACACACACACACACACACACACAAACACAACTGTCCTAAGGGATTAAGGCTTATCAGACATAATTCTGACAAATTTAGACCCATACATTTGTGATGAGTCCTATAAATGTCACATATCTATACATATGACCGACCAGACTCTTATGTTTAAGACTAAATATACAGGGAGTGGTGGTCCATTGAGTTTAGCTAATGTGGTCTTTAGAGCTACTGCAAAGAATTGTGAAACACCTAGAATGGAACACACTTGACCAAAACTAGTTAAATCATGTGTAATGCGTGTACAACTGAACCTTGGCACATAATTTAGCTATACAGAACAAAGAACAGAATATCCTCTAAAGTAATTACATACCCCAGAAAGTTAGTGATATTGGCTCTGGACAATTTTTCAGAAAGGAAAGCAAGATAATATGACCACTTTTCTCCTGTTCTTTTGTCTCTCAGTCATCATTTATTGATCACTGTAGGTTAGAGGTTAAAAGCCTTGCTAATATTCATGAGCATCATTAGCATCAGTTTGCAGTAAGTCACATTAGATCAACATAATACATGTCATCACTGACAGAGTGCTTATTGGTCATTCCAAGGGTAGGCACAATCCATTAACAAAATTGACTGTGTTATCCCCTGTGCAATTGTTAACTTCAAGGATAAAGACAAGAAAGAAAATCCTTGTGCTTTCTGAGTTATTAAAAGAATTAATTGATGATGGATTTTTTGAGACAGGAAATACTACCTGTATAGTAAATTTAGGAAATAAATCTAAAGAAATTATATATACATATATGTATATTGATATATCAATCTGCACATAAATATTATGTAACTCATTAATGATAAGATTCTGATATTCAAGGGAAAAATTGAGCCGGAAATGAGTTTTAAGAGGTACCCTATGTAGATGTTAATGAATCATAACAACATATATAGGGAGAATGGGTCAATAGAGGGGAAAGACATAATAGCATTCCTGAATATAAAATGTGGTTTGTGAATGATAACTCAAAATGTAGAAGAAAAGACTGAGCAGACATCTCTAGTCACATCACAGAATCAAAATAAGAGAGTATTTCCAAAAGATATAACATGGTAGTTAAATCAAATTGAGATAGAGGGGCAGAAGTGAGAATGGAGGTATGCAATAGTAAGTTTTGGAAAACATTAAAAGATTCTGTTTCATTGTAATGCCATATGTGTTCATCAGGCCTCTCTTGACAAAAGTGTTAATGAGAGTAAAGATATTGATTAACGATGATAATGTCTTTTTTTTTTGCCTTTTTGCACAAAGAAAGCAGGCACAATATGGTAACTATTTCTTTATGACAACTATGGTTTTCAACAATTCATCACCTATTGAAATAATTAAAATAGAAGACTTTGAAGTTTGTTAACACAAAAATAAATATTTACATAAATGTAGACCAATTTCTAAATGATCTTATTAAATAGAAAAATCACAGAGCCAAATATAGGGGTGAAAGCCTTAGAGAGATCAGGGAAATAAGGAAAGCCTCCAGCCATCCTTATCTCACCAACTCTGCATCTTCCAAATGCGAGTTACTTCCTGTCTACCCACGCCTTTATTGCCTTGCTGTTCTGCTATCTGATTTGCTCTCTGTCTAGCTACATCACTTCTTCTTCCTGGCCAGCTCTGTCACTTCTTGTCTGTATAAGCCTCCAGAACTCTATGGTTGGTACTAGGATTAAAGGCGTGTGTCACCACACTTGGCTCTGTTCCCTAGTGTGGCCTTGAACACACAGAGATCCTGCCTGCTAAGTGGTAGGATTAAGGGCATGTGCTACCACTGCCTGACTTCTTTGTTTACTTAAAATGGCTTGCTATTTCCTCTGATCTCCAGGCAAACCTTATTTATTAAAGCAGAAATAAAATATTACCATATTTCAGCACAAATAAAATATCACCCCATATAAAGTAATGGAAGTGTTAATTAGTTCAATTTATTATGTGGTATTTATTACAATATACCCTACAAATACTCTATCATTCCATCACTTACAAAGCAAGAATATTATATAATCAGAAGAATAACTGAAGCATATTTTTGGAAAATGTACAAAAATAAAGAAAAGAACCAGAAGAAAATAAATTTTGTCAGGATAGGAAAAAATTAACATTTTCATTTGCAAATACTTAAGAAAACATAGATAGACATAAGAAAAACATTTGATGTAATCATTTAAATATGATACACATATAAAAAGGTAGTCCTATGATCACACAGTGATCACAATGGATTATTACCATCTGTATCAACTGAATCAGGAAGATCACCATTTCCAAGACTTCTTGGACAGCATAACAAGACCTTGCATGGATCATAATTGATGATGATGATGACAATACATGTAACAATATGAATATTTCTCAAAAGTGTTACAGAGAATAACATGCAGATTGTTCTTATGTATAATTCCAGGTACATACAATACAGGAGTGGGCAAAATCTAGTCTTTGATCATAAAGATACTATCTTTCATCAGTAAAGGCAAAGTGAGAACATTAGAAATGTTAAATATATATAAATATTCAGCTCTTGAAATGTGCCATCAATACCAGATTAGTGATAAACTTGTTTCTTAAAATTTTGCTCTTAAACAGTATATGGCACTTAAATGTTTTGCCATGATACAAATGATTTGCTTATCATAAACTTTATAAAACATGTTTGATGAAATAATGTGAAAGGCAAGAAATGTCCACAATTGAACTTGAGACTGTATCAAAACATTAACTTCTTGCTTTTTAGCAAAACTGATTGCCGGCAAGATTGTTTCATGTGCTATTCTGGTTTCTACACACACCTTATAATCAAGTAGAGCAGGAGTGAAATATTGTAACATATTCTACTATTAAAGAAGACAGCAGTGTCTGGTTTTGAAGGCTGTCAGGTTTTCAAGGGTCTAAAAGATATTCAGTGAGAAAAATAACTCTGCTAAGACATTAAATCAAGGTCATTCTAAGAAAACTATGATCAAAATGTTAAAAAGATATGTGATGAATGATCAAAGACAGAGCTTCAACTCACCAAGTTAAAATTTAATTATAAACATCAGCATTCCTCTATCTTGTAATAAACAATTTCTGTGTGTCATATGCAAGGTTAGGTTATTTACTTGTTATTAAGTTAGATAAATCATTACTAACTTTTCATTATTCTACCTTAATCTACTCCAGAAATGATTTAAGTAAAAATAAGCTTCAGAGTTGTGAATGGAAGGGCATGAACACTTTTTGTGTAACAAAGCTATTGTCCTAATTTCAGAACTTCAGAACAGCTGCATCCTTACTTGAAAACTCTTTCCCTTATTTATAATACTTGAATATCCTTAAATATGACATCCAGAATGTATTTAGCATTATTTAACATTAACATTAACACATTGAGCTACTTAGTTTGTATAACAAATGCTGTTTCCTTGGTAGCAAATAATTTCCTCAGCTCTGGAGACTGTAAGTCCAATATTAAGGAGTCTGCCAGTTTGGTTGCAGGTGAGGATTCACTTTCTGATTCATATATGACTGCCTTATCAATGTGTCCTCACATGATAAAAGAATCTCTCTGTGTCTCTCTCTCTCTCTGTGTCTCTCTCTGTATCTCTCTTTCATGTATATCTGTGGGTGTCTGTCTCTTTCCCACCCTCCTTCCATCCTTTTCCTGCTCACATTCACATTTTTCTTCTCTCTTCCTCCATTGTATTTCTTATCCATAAATAAGAAACTAAATACTGTGAATGGAATTCTGTCCTTGCCAAATATTTATATCAATGTGTCAATTCCCAAAGTAAAAGTATTTAGAAATAAGTCCTACAGAAGTACTTAAGATTAGATCATGTTATGAAATAGGGTTATTATAGTGTAGATGAACTTCTAAATGAGACCCTGCCTGATAAGTGATAGGATTAAGGGCATGTGCTGCCTGACTTTGTTTACTTAAAATGGCTGGCCTTTTCCCCCTGAACCACAGCAAGCTTTATTTATCAAAGCACAAATAAAATATCACCACATTTCAGCACAAATAAAATATCACCACATTATAGCATAATTTTTAGTTTGTGATTATGAATTAATTTGCGAACAATGTTAACACACAATCCTGACCTTGAAATGGTTAACAAAACTTAACATTAAACCCTATATAAGGTTATAGAACTACTATCTACAAGTAAACATGAGTTAAAGTAAATTTGCCTTTCATAATATTGCACAGATCCTGCAGATATTAAGGAGTATTCTGTCATTGTCATCAGCAAGAAAAGGGTTAATTGCTGTCATGTTCTTCCTATACTACCTTTCTAGGACAAATTACATTTTTCTAACCTTGGGACCTTAATCAGAAATTTGAGCTGGTATTAATCTGAGGGTATCAGTGCCAACCCTGCCACAGAAGAAGATTGCAAGGTCAGCAATGCACCTGCAAAGAAGGAAACGTACTTAATAGGAGACCATAGCTGGAAAAACAAAATTCAAGGTCAATGTACAGACTGTCTTCTAAGAGAAAAACATTGGCGGCAAATGCGTTTAGCTTTTCTAAGGGAGAAATATAAAATCTGTGTTTTTTTATTTATCTAGAGACACATCCTATTGAAAACATCTTGGACTTCTATTACAATTAAAAATATTACAACTAAAACCTTGATTTTCAACTACTTTTTCTTAAAAGTGAATGGCATAGTGATCATTTACAGGTTGGAAACATCTGTTAAATGTTTTAGTATCAGGGAATTCTTAAATGTCATCAACCTCCTCTTTCTAAAACTTCGCTCATCACCATTTTTACTCTTGATGTTCAGGGTTTTGAAAGCTCTACTGTGTCCTAAATCCAGGGTTTATTAAGTCTGTCTTTTTAATTTACTCATTTGTACCATAAATACATTTTTTAAAATCTTCCTATTCAGGTCTTTGGCATTAAAATAAAATTAGCTGTTTGGGTTGATGGTTTAGTAGTTTTCTAAGTGCTTTGATTAAAAATATCTGACAGAAATTCCATAAAATAATATTTTAGTGAATGACTTAAAAGAGGATTAATTCCATCAAGACAAAAGGCATGGTCTTTGGTCATATTGTATCCAGAGCAAGGAAGCAGAGAGAGTTGAATGCTAGTCCTAATCTGGCTTCCTTCTTTTCGACATTGAATTCAATCTTTAATCTATGGGAGGCTCACAAGCACAATTGGAGTGGGTTGTCACCACAGCTGAACCTGTCTGAAAATGTCCTGACAGAAAGTGTCCAAAAGTGTTACAATTAAATTAACAATGATTAATCATTGTTTTGGCTAGTTTTATGTCTACCTTACACACCTAGAGTCATTTTGGAAGTGGGAAACCCTTTGGAAAAAACTACACTACCAAATGTCCCTTGGGCAAGTCTGTGGGGGCATTTTTAATTGATAGGCAAGGGTCAGCTCACTGTGGGTTTTGCCACACCTGGGGTGGTGGGCCTGGATATTATAAAAAAATGTTCTGAGCAGGACTTGAGAAGCAAATTCGTAAATATCCCTGCTTCAGTTCTTGCCTGTGGGGTTCCTACCTTGAGTTCCTTCTCTGACTTCCCACAATGATGGACTGTGACCTTAAATTTTAAACTGAAATATATCCATTCCTTCTCAAGTTCCTCTGGATTAATGTTTTACCACAGTAGTAAAAGCAAACACTAACTAAGACACACATCAATAGTCTACTCCAAATGTCAATATGACTGCCAAATATACCACTTTCAGCTCTAGCATTTAATTTCTGGTTCTCAAAGGCTCATGGTAACTTCAAAATGCAAAATCCCCTTTATACTCTAAGAATTACCAAGGACTTCATAGCATAATACTGTGACAGATCTTAAAATTCAACATCATTTCTAATTCATTCTGCTAACTGTGTGCTCTTGTAAAATAAAGAAAATTTAAAAATAATTACAAAACAAATTACATGCTTGCAAGATGCAAAGGCATAGACAATAAACATCCTCGTTCATAGCAAGAAAAGAAGGAACCAAGCCAGGCAGTGGTGGCGTACACCTTTAATCCCAGTGCTCAGGAGGCAGAGCCAGGCCAGCCTGGTCTAGAGAGTTGAGATTCAGGACAGGCACCAAAACTACACAGAAAAGCCCTGTCTCAAAAAACAACAACAAACAAACAAAAAATGGCGGGGGAGGAAACAAAACAAAACTAAAACTCCAGCAAAGCAAACACAAAACTATGCATCTCCAGGCTTACCATCTTGGGCTTGTGCTGATACCATCTGTTTCAATGTCATGGGTAGGCTCACTTGTCCAGCCTTTACCTTTGGCATATGCCACCTTTTGCTTAGGCTCCACTCAGTTCCTATAGGTCTCGTAGATGAATGTCCCACATTTCTAGTATTTTCAAAATCCTGAGATCTCTTTGGCAACTTAGACTTCATCTTCACATCATTTCACAGAACCTTCTCAAGAGTGCCATGAAAGTTATCTGACGTGCTGTACACTCTTGTTTCTCAGTAGCTTTCTACATCATTACAGTAAGACACTACGACACAGCAGTTCTTGTATTTTGCAATGCTTGCAAAGATGGTACTAGATGAACAGCTGAACAATTCCAAGTTCTGATGCCATCTCCAGATGTGGCTCGGTAGCTTTGACACAAAGCTATGGTCGTCTCAGTCATCTCAGAGCCTCCCTTTGGATCCTGAACTTCACAAGGAAAATATTTCCACTAGTAGCCTTTATAGAGTCGGGTGCCTCTTTGGTGGTGTACTCAGTTCAGGTTCTGCCATTTTAAATAATTTTGTATTTTTCTTATTGGTGGTCTGTTCTCAGGGTACGTTTCCTACTGTTCCAAAGCAAAGTGCACGGATTCTTAAGAGCCTGAATCTCTTTTAAAATTGTGGTCACATTGTCGAGAATGATGTTTATTCTCTCCAAAACATTGTGTCTTTTCCTACTAAGAGAGTAAAGTTTTCACATTTTCCTGCTGTGATTTTTATTATACATTTCAGTAAACTCTGTAATCAATAGCCATGTCTTAATAGTACTGTCTGGGCATTTCCTCCACCAAAATCCAATTTATTCTCCTTTAATTCAGTCACACCAAATTTTAGGTTATAGACAAATGCAGGCAAATTCTTCTCAAGGAATACAAGAATAAACAGACTCGATTTCAAATAGAGGTATGTTTCCTTTGTAAATGTGTGAGCACAGCGTCCACTCTGCCCCTTCTATCTTCACTCTTGCCTTTTTATCTCCCACCAGAACAGCCTATTATGCTCTGCTCTGCAAAGCTTTGTGCTTTCTTTAATCAGCAGCTCTAAACATCTCTAATATTCCCTTCATGAACAAATTTTAAGGGATATGAGCAGTAGTCAGGTTTAGCACAACATTAGCTCCATTCTTGATACTGATTTTCTCTGTTGCTTTTCTTGTTTCTGACAACATACATGCTCAAAATAATTGGATGGACAGATTTATTTTGACTCACAGTTTAAGAGAAGATTAGGTCTGTTATGTTGGTAAGGCATGGCAGTGAGAATATGAGGCAATGGTCACGTTGCATCCACAGTCAGAAGGCAGAGGAATGAGAGTTGGTGTTCAGTTCCCTCACTGTCGTCGTCTTCTTCTTCTTTTTCT